>MU224825.1:629593-650314 GCA_018584345.1 Thuja plicata
CAATATGTCTCCATCGTTGTAAGAAACTAGCAAAGGTTTCTCCATTCTTTTGTTTAGTGTTACACAAATTGCTGAGTGTTGCTTGATGCTCAATGTTATACGAATATTGTCCAACAAACTTCTCTGCAAGGTCAGAGAATGTAGAAATTGACCCATAAGGAAGGGCCATGAACCATTCCAAGGCTGCACCTCCAAGACTCCTAGTGAAAAGTCTTTTCAAATAGTTCTCATTATAAGCAACCTCTTGGCATGCAATGTAAAATTCCTTGAGATGTTGGCGAGGACATGTTTCTCCTTTGTATTTTTTGAATTTAGGTATCTCAAAGTTTGGTGGGAATGGTTTCATAGTGATAGACTTGTCAAATGGGTAGGGACAAATCTCTTCAAAAGAGAACTCCTTCTTGCCCCCACTTTGTAAACCTTGTACAATAATTTTGAGCTCATTGATTTGTTGGGTGAAATCTGAGGTACTTTGTGTGAAAAATGGGGGTACATAACCTCCACCTCCTCCAAATTGTGTAGCTGAAAAGCCCGTGGAGGTCATACCGATCGTCGGGGGAGCTATATATTGATAGGCTTGTGATGTATTTTTTGCAGACATTTTTGCCCCCATTGTTTGGAACAAGGAGGTCAAGGGCATGGAAAATTGCCCTATGTTGTTGACATTAGCACTTTCCCCTTGAGTTGTCGTCGTTTGAGTGCTATTATGTGTAGTATTGTTTGGTAAAGCACTTATGATTTGCTGGATTTGTTCAGGTGTCAACTGGGGTATTGATATAGTTGTTGATACAGGTGTTGATATTGCTATTGATGTAAGAGGTTCGCTAGTAGGTCTTTTACCAGTGTCACGTGATGATGTAGTGTTTGAAGTAGAAGCCATTACTGCTGAAGTGGTGGCAGTGGCTTTAGTGACATTTCTGGTAAGGAGTGTTTCATCAAATTCCTCAAGAACTGTGACACCATTATGGATGAGGTTCAAAAATATCTCATCACTGTTATGCATTATGGCCTTCTCAACCATTTCCAAATTATAGGGGTCTCTAAGGAAGTCAATCACTTGATTGGGCCTTTCATCTTGGTCCACTAATTCCGTTTCTTCAGCCACTTCCTTAGCTTGTACCCCACTTCCATGAAAGTAATGTGTGGCAAATGGGTTCTCTTCACGATTAGTGTTGGATGTTGTTCTCCTCATGTTTCTGGCTTGGGATTGAGTGACAACAATACAATATTAGAAGAATGAAAGACAAGGAGATGTGGAAGATGAATTGGAGCAAAGATCTTTGATTTGATTTGAATTGGATTTTATTTGATTGATTGATTGATCGATTGAATGATTGGTTGATTGATGATTGATTTGATTGGATTGGAGATTGATTTGATTGATTGAGTTGATTGATTTAAAGATTTTTGAGACAAAACCTAAGCATGTTACACCTTATGATGATACAAAAACAAAGGATTTAAAGCAATATCTATTCTACTTGAAGATGGACTTGTGATCTCAAGAAAAACAAGATATCACTAAGGGATTTAGATTACTTGAGACGAACTGATGGTCTACAAGCAATATTGTGTTTGTTTGAGGATGAAGGTTCACAATACTCTGATTAAGGTCTTTCAACCTAAGGATTTGTTTTGATTTTGATCTAATGCTCCAAAGGAAGGATGATGATGAAAAAATGATCCAAAAACCAGGTGTTTCCTAATCGTATTTTTCAAGCGTGATAAAAGATCTATTAAGTGCAAACTTGGCCATGAACTTGCAAATAGTATTGTTGTAAATGATTTTGTCAAGCTTCTCACGGTGTTCAATACCTTATTTGATAGATGTTGTGATGTGTTAGAATTCCTTGGATTTACGGGTGGTTTCCTTTTGCTCTCTAAGGACTGATGATGTAGGAAGTTTGGCCTTCTTGTGCTTCTTAAAACTGGTCATGTCATGAAAAAATCAATTTTGGCCATATGGATGAATGATTTAGGACAAGTGATTCTAGGGTCTTGTAGATGGTCAAATTTCAGTTATCTTGGCCAATTTTTGAAGCTCACTATTTTCAAGCGGAGATGGCAGTCTCAGACATAGACGACAATCTTCGTAGACGGTGATCTATGTAGACGGTAATCTGCGCAGATGGTAGATCCAGAGTGGAGACGGCCAACTGAGACTAAGGCAGTGTGTTGAAAATCTAGGCAGATTTTTAATGTTCAGTCTGATTTTGGGCAAATTGTTCGATGGAAAGAACTGATTTTAAGCACAAGCAAACCAGAAAATAACAGACACATGTCTCAAAACAATCCAACAAGGGACAAAGCAACCTTGAGGGATACAATCATATGTGACATTAAGGGATTTTATTCTAGCTTTGCAATATTTTGATTGTGTATGTTCAAGTGATTCTTTCAAACCACATATGTTTTCACTAGGTCTAGCACATCAAAAGATAGTTCAAACAGTAGCTACCTAAGGAATTTGGCTTTGCATGAAATATTATAGGCCCATTTCTTGGTAGTCCTTCAGCTCACACAGCATGTCACCCCCGGAAGGGCACCCATATTTTTGCCTTTTTCCAGGTATTGTCGTTGTGCTACAAAGATCTCTTTTGCAACACAATACCTTGGGACATGTATGATGGGAATCTTGGGGGGAGATTCTTCCCTCCCCTTGCACTATAATAAGTCACCGTTCAGAGGTGAATCGGGTAGGCTACTACTTTATGGTTGCTAGTAAGGTTTCATGGCATCCCCACAATTGGTTTGTACGACGTGAGACACTTAAGTCTCTAGTTCAACCATGTCAGTATGCTGAGGGATATTCACTCAGTATGGACTACCATTAAAAATGACCCGCCCGAGCTTGAAGGGATAAAGAAGACCTTTGGGTGACACCTTATTTCTATATTGGCTGAAGGGATTATCGGTTTGAGGTCATCCTCTAAAGGGGAAGCGCTCCCTCTAGACAGGCCTCACTAGAGGCTTGATTAAGCTAAGCTTTCTCTTCACCCAAGATCCACGAAGGCGAGGGGAGAGGATACGACTATAGTTTAATCAAAGCATCATGTAAATTAAAGGGATCTATCTAAAGACAAATAAGTTTGAAAGAAGTGTTGAAAAACACTTCTTCAAACACACCAAAAAGAGTTCATTTCCCAAATTGAACCTAATTAAAGCAACTATGTGTTTTCTACCTAAGTAAAAGACACAATAGTGTGATTAAACATACATGTTCAATTTCTTTTCTCACACAGCAAAAAGGAAAGCTTGTAAAGGTGTGTTTGATTTACTTTAAGTCATTCAAGAGTTGAAGTTCATTCCCTTAAACATTCAAGATTTAGTGAGGTTCATTTTATGCTTTCCAAAAGAAGTGTTTAAACATACAAGTTTATTAATATCCTTCAAAAATATAAATAACAGAACCTACATGCACTGGTTAGTAGTTTGGAATATAAAATGTGTTAAAAAACACAAGTCTCAGAAAATAGGCACAGAAGGTGAAGTATCGCAGATGGTGATCTGCGCAGATGGTGGTCTGCGAAAACGGTGGAATACCTGCGCAGATGATAGAGAACAGATAGTCAGACTTTTACATAAAATAAGCAGACTTATTAAAACTAAAAATAACATTTTTATTAACTTTGACAACATTTAACTCTTAAAAAGTCTATCTCTGTCATAAACCCAAGAGTTAAAAACACTCAAAACTAATAAAAATCAATTTTAAACCATAGTTTAACAAGTTTCTTTTAAGCAGGCGGAGACGGTGAAGACTTTGTGTAGACAGACGAGTGTCACAGATGAACAAGTTTCAGAGACTCTAGTCTGTGGAGACGGCGACTCCAGAGTGGAGACAGGTCTGCGTTAGAGTTTTTCGAACTATGAAAATTTCTGCAAAAAATGTTAGAAAAATAGGGACGTGGGTCCCACCGGGTGTGCCAAAATATATGTGATAAAACCTAACTTGTTGGGAGCATGCTCAGACATGCAACGTTAGAGATAAACATCAAATAACAAGAACATACATGTCTAGAAGCATACTACTAAAAACAAGAAGAGATTCATCACAACCTCGGATGAGCCAAACAAGGGCACCCAAAGCCTTATTGATTTTCTCTTAGAGAGGTTTGTGGGTGTGCTCTCCCAACACAATATTAAAATCCCACTATTGATTGATTGAATGCAAACTAAAATGCAAGCTAATGAAACAATGAAAAGCTCAAGAACAAGTATGAGGAACTTGTCTCAAGCCTTCACCAAATGTAGATGAAGATGCAAATACTATACTAAGATGATATGCAATATCAAAGGAAACTAAGATTCATTCACCACTATCCTAGCATGTGATTTCTAGATTATGAAAATGAACTAAAAGTATGAAAACATGAATATGAGCTAAGAATTCTAGAACTATTTCAACATAATAACAATGCATAAAAAGGAGATGATTTGCTCTTGAAAAAGGCCTATATTTATAGAGTTTTTGGAGGAGAGAGAGGGCTTGGATGAGGTGGAGCTTATGTGGCATCCACATAGGTGCCACATGAGGGACACATAAGCCATGCAAGAGGCCCACTTTTCTCACACATGTGTGAGAAACTTTGGATGTTATGGGTGAAAGTGTACTTAAAGTACACATGTGAAGGATCTTGTAAGAAGGTGTAAGAGTTTTGGGCCAATGAGACACTTTTGGAAAGTGTAAGAAGGTGTCATCATAGGTGTAAGAAACCTTGTCGGCACAAAATAAGGAATTATTTGGAAAGTCAAATTTTTGGAAATTTGCTCACACATGTGTGAGCAAATAATTAGGACTAATTGTTGTAGGAATCAATAAATTAGCCTAATTAACCTTAGTTAATTAGTGAATAAGTTTATTTGGTGAGAGTGATGTGAGGTAGGGTAGGATCTAGGTTCAAATTAGCTTAATCAAAATTAATTTGGATTAATTGTGGTTTAGTAGAATTTAAGTCATGTGAAGGAATAAATAAATTAAAAATTTATTTAAAGGGGATTAATGAGGGATAATGTATTAAATAGGATTCAATACATTAAAAGGGATAGTATTTAAATTAAATTTAAATACTAAGGGAGATGAATCTTATTTAATTAAATAAATTTAATTAAATAGATAGAAGAATATAAAAAATATAATTAATTAAAATTAACTATAATGTTATGGGAATATTAATTAAATTAATATAAGGATGATTTTGGACATCTACATGATCATTCTGTAAAACTTGTTTCCAAGCAATTTACCATTCTGAAACAGACTTGCAACATTCATTCCACTATCATACTTTTGGCTGTCATGATACCTATCATCTGGTGGCATAAAAAATTTATGGATTCATTGAAAAGATACATAATCTAAAACATACTCTTCATACTCACAACATGGTTAATTTTCACATGCAACATGATATCCCTCATTATCTATCCTCTCAACGTGTTCAACTGACTTCTCAACCAGCTACATTGGAAATTTAAAACATTCTAGCTCAACTTCATAACTAGAATCATGATGACTTAACTCAGCATATGTTTGGATATCAAAGGAAAAATTTTCACACTCAAATTTACGTGTGTTATAAAAACATTCTACTGAATCATTATGAACTGTAACCTCTGATTTCAAATTTGGTACATCTTGAGAAACATCAACATGTTGAATTGGAAAAAGAAAAGACTCACTTTCTGTTTGATAGCTGATATGTCCTTGCTAATTCATCTCAACATCTTTAAATAGCAATGCATCAAAACTTTCATCATCATCCCATGCTTGCAAAAATGAACATAATTCTAGCTGAAGAAAATAATCTGGTGTAAAATCTGAAACCTCTCTCAGCTCCACATAAAACATTTCAAAATGTGGTTCCAATAAATCAGGAGGTAATTCATTATACATACCCTCATCTTGGCACACATCTCCTTGATATAAATGACTATTATAGGATATATTATCAACAATACTAACTTTCTGCTAACAAGACATTGATTCCATATCATTAGCAACATCAATACTATCAATGTCCACATCAAACAAGCTGAGATCCATTTTTGGTTCAGATACAAAATCAGATTTAGTCTCCATATCATAGGAGATACTTTGCTGAAACAAATCATAAGTTGGTTCATACAAATCTGATATTGACCCACCGACAAAAAATTCACATGACAAGTCATATGATGAAAGCATACAAATTTAAAAATCAATACTATCATCATTGTTAGCTGAAACAATATAATTCATCTCTGCTTTAGAAAAATCAACATCTTCACAATCATCTCCAACACATGACGAGTCTTCATCCACTTAAGAAGGTTTCTTATAAACCATCACTTTATCCTCACAAAAATCAAAGCCATTGTGGGTCCATGAAAGATCTTCTTCAACCAATTCTTTCTTTACATCCTCACTATCAACATCAGCAAAGTTTGATAGGATTTCATCATTTGAGGCTTCAAAATCATCATCTAATAAAACACTTTCCCCTTCTTTACTTTCCACATTTTGTTTTGAAACATAATTTAAATCATGGTTATTAAGATCAGCCAGGATAAAGATACTTTGACATTGATTTCCATTTACCAATCCACATATATCTAGTGTATTTGATGTATTATGACAATGAATTCTAGTAGACAGAAAGTCTTTGGCAATTCCATATTTCAAATTGTTTTCAATGTTTATTGTTGTCATAAAAGACCAATGTAAAGTCTTGGGCTCCTTATCTCTTAAAAAGTATCTCATATTTTTACCAAAAGCACCCAAATAAACTACTAAACATACTTGATCATTTGGCCTATAGCTTCTTGGAATATCACTTAATGTTTTTGCAAATATGATGTTGAATAATGGGACTAATTCATCTTTTTCAATCTCAATCTCCATTAGTTTTTTCAACACATCACTTGCACTTATTCTTTCAGCAAACTGCTCCATGAAAGCTAAACTCAATTCTTCCCATGAAGAAATAGAACCTACTGGTAAAGAATAAAACCAATCCCTGGCATCTTATTTCAAGGTTTGAATCAGAAACTTAATGAAAACATCTTCATGGTAAATCTCAAAATCACCCATCAGATCAGCAAATTCTTGCAAATGTTTACATGCTGAATCTGATTGTTTCCCCTCAAAATTTTGTAGATGCTTCCTAATCTTAGTAGGAATTTCATTTGGAGAACCATGAATGCCATCAAAGCATAATGACGCATATCTTTTCATAGAAAAATTTCTGCAAGAATTCATTATTGGCTGCATTTTTTGTGAAATCATATATGATACTTCTGACATATATTTAAACAAATCACATATATAGTAGAGATTTTTGACATGAACCTTGCAACTTCAAACATCTACCTTTTTAAAATAACAACATACTTCTGATTTGATATTCAAATCTTTTGAACCAAGAAGTATGACAATCTTCAAAACTATTTTCCCCCTTTTTTTAGTGACTTCTTCACCTATTGAGGAACTTTTCCTTCACATGAAAATATGAGGATTACCTGAAAGGAAATTGTAGTTTCTGCTCTTATTTCTTTCACTAGAAATTTGATAGATCTAGAGCCTTCTTCATAGCTCCATCGATTTCTTTTCTCATAGAGTCGCCACCTCCTTGCAGAGGAAAATCTTCAAACATCAAAAGCCATTTGACATATATATATATTATTTCTGGGTTTTCTCCAACCAACAAAGTCGCACAATATTTTTGTATTTACTATAGTAAAATCACTTCCAAGGTATCCTCACACAGCTCTGAAATAAATCTTAGATACCATTACTCAAATCTTTCTTTCATCCAGATTCTGGGGTTAACACAACAAATCAAGGAAATAAATCTCCTATTTCACTAACCATTTTACTGAAACTTTACTTAACTCCCCAGTAGAGTCTCCTTTTGGTTAGAGTTTTGCCCTGACCTTGTCAACGAAAAGGCTAATTAATGAGGACCAAACAAAATCCTCCTACACTTTAAGCTTAAAGGCTTAGGCAGGTGTACCTATTGGATTCACTTCTTTCAGTGAATCATGAGATGGATTCCTGCCCATCACACTTGATCTGACAATCATTCACAACTCCTTAAACATAAAAGTAAAATGATTTGATATTATTAATTGGATGATGAGACCTGCAAAACTAGCAAAGACCAGTGCCTTATCTATTGGGCAACAGAGTCACATAAACATATATCCCCAGAAAAATCTCTAAATACAAACACATAAAACCCAAATGAAATGCCTTAAAAGGCATTCTTTTCACTCCAATACCCAGACATCAGATTCATATCCAACCTTGAAACCTCATAATTTGTCTATAAGATTTACTCTTCCCTTAAAAGAATCTAAAAAAACTTCACAGCTACCTTATAACTGGTACACTAAAATGCCTTACAAATTAATACACAAAGATTCATGATCAAACACAAAGACATTAGACAAATAATGTAAAGGCATTCCATTTTATTCTCATTAAAAACTTCTGATTCAATACATTTACACAAGAAAGAACTCAAAACTAGACACACAAAATCAGAAAGTTGCCTTGTAGCATTAATTTCACCATCCCTGTATAATTGAGAAGAATAGAGATATAGAGAAAATGGAAAAGCTAGTTTTCAGCAAACTGACACTTGTCTGTTCTCCCAAAATATCTGAAACAACTTCTTTCTTCAACTACAAAAATTGATTTGATCTGCACCCAAATGGTTTGCAAAATTAGAATCCTCATCTCAAGACCGTTCCAACGGTATATGACACTTCATATTTCTGATAAAATTTGCCCCTTTAACCATGAAAATAAATTTCCTTTCTTGTGCATATTTAGTTGAAATTTTTTAAATATGCACATTAATAACCTTTGAAAATCTACAATTTTACTCATTATATGCATATGCCACTAGACCTCTCCACTTGGTGCCTCCTAACTGGCCCTGTCTGACCTTTGAGAGTGTGCGACTAGCCTTGATCGCTTAGTTGTGACACTTTTTGTCAATTCTTGCTAACCTCCGCTAGTGGGCGACTGGCTTGGTCACTCACTCGCAAGTATGTTTTATCATCTTGGAAACACTGAGCGACTACACAACAAGCCAAGGATCACTCAATTGCACACAATTTTGGCTCAACTACAAATCCCTAGCGACTGAGTGATGAACATTTTCACCTGTGCGACTGAGTGACTACATCCTGTGTGACTGCATGATGAGCTCAGTCACTCACTTGTGAGCCATTTTTAATACTTCAACAATCTAGCGTGACTATGCGATGAGGTTAGTTGTGTGCTCGCACACCATTTCTAGTTCCTTGTAAATCCAGCATGACTACACGATGACCTCAGCCTACCTGCACTAGTGAGTGACTGCACTGCCTCCTTGCTTTGCGAGTGCAATACTGGGAAACTACCTACTCTACGACTGAGTGACTGCATCCTATATGACTGTATGATGAGATCATCCTCTCACTTGCAAGCCATTTTTGTGATCTCATTTATTTGGCACAAGTGTGCGACTAGTCACCACGTATCTGCCACATCAACATCAGATCACTGCCACCTCACCTCTGAAATTTAGACATCATCAAATTCATCAACCACCTGCCATGCATTTTGAGGTGCCTCATGTGCCTGCGTGTGGAGAGCCTCCTCTTCACTTCACATTATAGTATGTGAGGGTTCTTGCATTTAAACAACTAGAACATCCTTTCCCCCACCAATGTGGGATTAAACTCCTCCATATTTTAAAGCCTTTACCACTTGGGTTCTCTAAATAATGGGGCAAGGCCCACCACTACTAGAATGCTACTTGCCAAGGGGCCTGCCAATGGGCCTCTTGGCTCTTATTCAAACAATAATGTAAGTGCAAACATATAAAAACCTTTCAAAAGTTAAAAACCCAGCGCATGTGGGATAATTTACTTTGCAAATTTTTAAAACTTTGTTATTTTTGCCAATACTCAGAGAGCCATAACTTTTGCGTTTCATGTCAGATTTGTCTAAAATGTTTACTGTAGATTTCAAGAATGGTCGTCTCAATCATATCAAAAAATCAGCCCAACCTGTAACACCCCAAAATTGGCATCTTGCAACTCTAACCAATTTTGCTGCATTCATCATTCTTCTAGATCATCAAAGTCCTATTATACTAGGCAATTCTGAGCTTTAACTGACTTTACTCGACCTGAGTGTCAAATGTTGAAAATCCTAAATCTACATTAATCATACATCATATTTATTTCCTAAATACCTATTTGGCTAAACAAACCTTATGATCGAATTAATTTAATTATAAAGTCCTAGCACTTTAATTAAATTAAATTCACCCTCTTTAGTTGAGACACATGAAAAAGGAATTAAATAATATTTAATTGTTAGATAAATATCCTCATTTCAATAATTGAATTTAATTATTCAGATAATTGAGAAAAAAGCAATTATGAGGTCATATTTATTTAATTAATTAAATATTCTCTCAAAAATCTTTATTTTATTTAGAAATGGAAACTTTGAATTAATTGTGCTTTAAAGGGAAAGAAAACAATTTAATTCAACTAAAACATAATTAAATCAAAGAAAGAAAACAGTTAAAGCAGGGAGAAAACAATTTATTGTATTCTTTTGAATAAAGCTTTCTATTTTAAACTGGCTTTTCTATCTTTTTTATTTCAAAGAGGAAAGTTTCTATTTTGATCATCTCTAAGTCTATAAAAGGACTCTCATTCTTCATTCAAAAACCCCTAATTACCCCCCGAATTTCTGAAGAAAATATGCATTGTTAGATTATTGAATTATTGTCATAGCTTCATAGAATAATATCATCTTTGCAATAGAATAACTTCAATTTCTAGAATAATTGCATTGATCATCATGCCTTAGATTATCTCATATCTCTCATTTCTTAGCATAATATTGCATTGTATTGCATTTATCATGATAAATCCTTCGTTCCTAGATTGGTCCATGGTTGTGAGACTCTCGTTCTGAGAGCAATTTCAAAAACCTTGTCTAGATAGAAGGCAACAGGTCAAATCATGCAGGCAGACACGATGAATAATCTCATATTCAGTCTTGTGTGTACCTAGTGAAGAAGGACTATGTTGAAGTGTATGGTGAATTAACAAGGCCAAATTTATCACATACATTTCTGGCACCCACTGTGGGGCAGAACATCTTTTTCTGTCATTACATTTGAATTAATTTTGAAAATCTTAGGATCATGTTTGTACTCTGATTTTGTAGGTAAAACAATGCATTTCATCTTTGTTTTAGCATGGAGCAATTTCAAAAATTTCTTCTATCTTCTGTCTATTATTCTCTTAGCGTTTTTGAAGCTCTCATTTTGAGCCAAATCTGACTCCACCATCGCGTCCGGAGCATCATTTAAGTTGAAATCGATTGTAAACATCCCTATACTTGTCAAAAGTTGAATATATGGAAAAAGAATTTCGCCCAAGGAGGCCATACAACCCGTTGCATAGAAATCAAGGAAGATTTTAAATTTTTCTACACGCAACCCGAGTGAAAAAAAAATCAAAAATTCAAAAAAAAAAGAAGATTTTTTTCACTATGTGAAATTTGATGGCCATCAAACCATCATTCCTCATGACCTTCTATGACAGCCATGAAACCATCAAATTTAAACTTGTAGGTTGATGACATCAACAGGGTTTGAAAATTTTTTAGCCTTCACCATTGAGCTTTTTGAATTTACAGTCTAACTTTAAATGATCATATCTTGCTCATTTTAAGTCCAAATTGAGTGTAATTTTTTTTATTTTGGGTAGAATTGTCTGAAGATTTATGGGTTTTTCTTAGTTTCTATATTTTAGTCACAGATTTATGAGAAATTGTAGGTTTTCATCACTATACCTGCCTAATCCTACATTTTGCAACTTCTAGAGCCTCGTACGGGTTCATACGGTAACATTTTTTAGTGCAATTTTTTTTGAAAGTGCGTTATTTTTTATCTACTATCTAAATATGCAATTAGATTTATGATTTTCTATTTTTTTAACACTGACAAGTTTTGGGCTTTGTTATTCTCTGATTATCTTATTTATTATAGCCTAACAGTGGTTTGCAGGATGCTGAGATAAAGAAAAATCCATCATAAAAATTCTAACACATTTATTGCAGGACATTGAAATGAAGAATGATATTACAAACTACTAATAGGTTTATTGCAGGATGTTTGTCGAATACCTTGCATGTTTTCACAACTTCTTATATCTATTTTTGGTAGTTAAACTACACTTCGGTTGGTGCTTAAAATGAATAATTATCTTGTGTGATTGAAGTGTTTTTTAGATTGTAATCCTAAGAAATACATGAACGTATCCTCTCCCCTCACCTTTATGGATCTTGGGTGTAAGAGAAATTCATGTGATTCTTGTAGAGTGGCTACCTCCCGAGAGCTTTAGCAGAGCCAGTGAGAGTGGATGCCCAACTCGTAATAGGCTGAAGCCAAGCCCTTCCAAATTGGTATACAAAAAATGCTATTATGATTAATGTCACAATAGACAGGTGTGAATTCGTTGTGGCAACCAAAATCTCCTCCAGCACCCTAGTGGTGCGTTAAAGTCCCAACATTGTTAAGGTGAAAGCCTTGCTTTGAACAGATTGGGAGAGCCCCCTTTATTAAGAAAATTACTTGATCACAACCACCTGAATGGATGTCCTTGCTACAAACTATTGTTCTAGTTTCCAAAAACCCTCTATCTATTGGCGTGGAAGGTCAGAGACTGACTAAGATGCCCCACATTTTTATGGCTTTTAGTAGAGATAACAGCCCTTTGGGAAGCAATTCCTTTGGGGTTCAAAGCTTGGTATGCCTAAGAAGTGAGTGCATATGTAAGGAGGAGCCCGTGCTTCCAAGCTTCTAGGTTATCTGCTAAGAGTAAGCATAGTTGAACTTCAGTTCAAGTGGGGATTCAACAGATACTGCCCTGGCTATCCTAGGATTGTGATGTGTCTATTCTAGTACTACAAACAATTTCCATGATGTGTTTTGCATGAGTGTTTACTAAAACAACAACAAGAACAACAATAAAATGATGTGGACAACTATAAACTTTGGATATTTACCTATCTTGTCTTGTCTGAAACTCTATCAAAACTCTGTCAAAGATCTGTCAAAACTTTGCTGGAACTCTGTCAAAACTCTATCAAAAATCTATCAAATTTGTTTCAAAAACTTGTCAAAACTTGGTCTTTCATTGGTCTATCCTACTACATTTTGTCTATTCTAAAATTTTCACTGTCATAACGCTTCTACTAGTTCACATGCAACTGCAATTTGTTGTTAGTCCAACCTATTGCTATCTTGAAATCTGATGTTGTTACACTTGTCCAATTGACCGAGTCCTTTGTTATCTTATCATATTTGTCTGCACTCTCTCCTTGTTCTAAGTTGTGAGTGCAAGTTTGTTAACCTTGACTCAAGATTTGAGTCTTTTGCTATCTCCTTCTCAGTTAGACATTTATCTCTTGGTCTCTTTGGTCTTGGACTTGGATAACACTTTAGGTATCATCACAGTGTCAGTCAAGCGAATCAACTTATTTATGCCTGTGTGAACTAGAAGTCATTTTAAGGAAATCTATAAATCTATCACCTTGTTGTCCAATTATGTATTTTGTTGTGAAGGTTCTATCCGAATCTTCACAAATCCATGCTTTCATCAACATCATCACTAGTCTATCTTTGACTACAATCTATTGACAGTCTGACTCATCACTATTTAAAAATTTGACTTTGTTGTGCTAGTCCAAGTGACCCACTATCTATGTCAATCTTATCATCTATGTCTACGTTGTCCTTATCCTGAGTTACGAAAGCAGGTTCATCAACCTTGACTCAAGCTCAGAGTCATTGCTACCTCCATCTCAGTTGGACATTATCTCCTTTGTCCTTTGGTCTTGGACTTAATCAACACTTTAGATATCACTTCAACACATGTCAGTCTATCAATTGATTCATCATACCTTCTCTTTAATCTTCTAACCAAGCGTGCATTTAGACAATCTTACAATGTCTACAAGCAAATGGGCTAAACCTTATGATCCTGACAATGCAAACAAAGAGATTATTATGGCATCTTTATGGAAATAGCTTCAAACTATGCAATCTCAACTCCAAGAATTAGAGGGGGAAAAGGATACTTCATCCGATGAATCCTCATTAAGATTAACCTGTCCTTTGCTATTTGATCATGATTCTCACATCTCTTCACTTTCTTCCAACATGGATAAATCTTGGTATAACAACCCCATATTTGATCAATAATAGTTTTATGACAATCCTAACTTTGATCAAGAGAATGTAGAGGAAACTATGACAGAATCAGATGAAATCCTTTTCTATCCACAAAAGAAGGATATTGCAAGTCAAGAAACATCTAATTATCCTTTAGAGAGAGTCTTTACTCATTTAGGACAATCTTATGAATATACATTGGCAGAACTTATTGAGCATGACCTCATCACATTACCTCAAGCCACATCATGAGGATTTAGATTATTGAGTAACTATTGTGCATATCATCGACATAACAAGCATAAAACTTCATATTGCATGGAGTTGAAACATAAAATCCAAGATCTTCTTGATGGTGGCATAATTAAACCAAACAATCCTAATGATTTATCTAAAGAAGAATAAGATACTAATCTCAAGCATGATCAATATCTGAAATCCATGTCTAGAAATGGTTCACATATCACATCTACTTCTTCCACCATTCCTCCATCTCCTAAAGCTTCACAACCAGATACACCATACCTATCAAGAAATGAGCCTAATGCTGACTATGTCTACCCTCAAGGACTACCTCTAAAAGAGATCCAAGCTAATCTGCATATGACTGCAAGTCTTTCTCAGGCTTCAAAGATCATCGACCCAAAGCTTTCATTTGTTTCACTGCTTATCATGCCTATTCCAAATGACTATCCATCAGTGTGTCAAGAATCCCATATGCAGATCAAAAATCCTACCTCGTCCTTAGAAGTGGCTCCATGTCAAGAGGAGAATCCAAAATGTGAAGAAACATATATCAGTAATGATCAAGATCAAGATACCATCCATCCTTATCCAATGGCTGACCAAAGTCACACATCTCAAGAGTCTCATGATGATTTTCTCATCTCCTTCCATTTCTTCCAAGAAGATAACCCTACATCTCCCAAGAAAGATCAAGATATCCTTTCCACCATCTCTAATGAACCTATTGAAAATCAAGAGAAAGGTACCCTTTGTACACCATCTAAAGATCCTTGTCAAGATCATAGCATCCCTTCATCTCCTTGTCATGCTCCTCCATATCCACCTCAAGAAAACATCGTTCCTCCAAATCCCTTACAGAAAAATAAATCCCCTGAAGCTTTAACTGCTCCTATCAAATCTAGTCATGCTCCTATTGATATAAAGATGAATTCTAAAGAGAAGAGCCTTGGTCATGCAGGTCACTCTAAAGATGTTGATATCCCCTCCACACTTTATATCCCTCCATTCAAACGTAAGCATTAGTCTTCTCCATCTTCCAAATCCATCCTTGGTCCCTACATCCCAAAGCTGAGAACGTCAAACCTTCCATCTATATTGAGTCCTTATGTCCCTCCATCTACCATGCCTATCAATACTAGCTTGTCATCCACTTACTCTATCTCCTATCAAGATCAACAAAGACATACATCCTTGAACTCTCCCTATCACCCAATCCATATAAACCAGTCATATCAACCTCATTCATCCATAATTCCTAAGTCTTTTGGAAGCAATTTGGATGTACAACAAAAAAATTAGAAATACAAGAATCCACTTACATATGAAGATCACTATGTCCCATCTAATCGACATGTGACTACAAAGAAAAAGTAAATATTCAAGAGACCGCAAAGGTCTATTGAGAAAAGAACAATATCAAAAAAAAAAATGGGTTCCTAAATCCATTATAAAAGAATTGCATTCTAAATCATTTGATACAAATGGAAAATGAAAAGCTGCGTGGTTTCCCAAGGCTCTTCAAAAAGACTTGGATACAAAAATAAAATCAAAAGTTATATGGATTCCCAAGTCTATCTTAAAAGACTTAAACAAAAAGAGAAATTTAGAGTTGACATCCAAGATTCCAAAGTCTTCCACTTCATCTCCATCTAAACATCTCCCATCTTCTAACTCCATCTTGGGTCCTCACATACCAAGATCCATATCCACTCATCGATCAACGTCTCAAGCTATTCCATCCACTTTTCCTCCATTCGTCCACTATCCTTCAAGGGGTGTGTCAATGTTGATCTTATTACCATACCCTATCCAATATCCTGCACCTACCTCTTACCCATCTATCTCATATCCTTCCATCCCTCTTATCCAATCCACTGCATAAATCCTTGGCTACCATATTCCTTATCCTCCATATCATCTTCTCTACCATCACCCTATCAACATCTTTGAGCATACTTTTAGTGGCCTTGGCCTATTATAGCATATCTTTCAAAGGAGCACTATCCAAAAAGCAAGAAGCTTAAGTTCCTCCATAAAATCAAAAAAATATGAAAAAAAAGTGCCTTGGTGAAAACCTGGTAAACAGGCACCTTGGTAGAAAAAGTAAAGATAAATCAATCTGTCCTATGGTGAAAACCACTTCTTGTGGCACCTTGGATAAGTACCATGATGAAAGCCTGGCAAACATGTGTCATGCGTAATTCCTCCTACTTTCACTCTTCACTTGGGGGCAGGTTCCTTCCATGTCCTCCTATCTATCATATCTTACATCTAGCTATCCTGTGAGCATCTTTGTTCCTTCTTCTAATCTTGACAAGGTTGAGCCTATCTGTGAACACACTATGTATCTTGACATTTTTTATCCTTCCATCAGCCTATTTACTTGCTCTCATACATGCTACCCTATTATGATCTTGCTTATCCCAAGCCTATCCTTCCTATCTCTGAGCATCCTTTTCTCCATAATCCAAAGCTTTCATTTTTACCTCCATCACCCCTTATCCCGATTGGCCATCATAGCTCTATCTTATCTAATTGACTCCTTGGTCTTGATCTAAATGAAGAATTACAAAAATTGAAAATTGTTTCTCATAAGTCTCTTGACATGTCCACTCTTTTGGACTACATGCTTTTCATGACATCAGATCATTATCCTATATGATATCTAGCATCGCTCCATGAGCCTACATTGCTATATTATTTTTTCCCTAGCTTGGGTAATCTTGAAGAGACTGTCCTTGAGGGTTGCATTCACCCTCTTCATCCATCAGTGGCTATTCATCTCATACATCAAATTTCTAATACATCTGCAATGTCCTACACCTTGCTAGACATTGGAGCAAACCATTGTGATCTTGCTTGAGATCGAGTAATCTCTAAAAATCTAAAAATTGCAAAATCTCTAAAAATTCTAAAAATATGAAAAAGTCCTAAAAAAATGATCATCTTAGTGAAAACCTAGTGATAGGCACTTTGATGTATCTCCAAAAAAAATTTATATTCCAAAAATACAAAAAAATTAAAAAAATTGAAAAATACAAAAAAAGAGAAACAGAGAAAAAGTGGCATTGATGAAAACCTGGCAAACAGATGTCATGGTAGCCAAAAAAAAATTTCTGCCAAGAAGGTGAAAAATTGGTAAACAAGTGCCTCTTTCTCCACAATGCTATATCTATCACAACACCACTTGGCTTCACGCATTTTCTTTCCTGCATTGTTGCTTCCCTGCTTTCATTTACTTTCAGTTCCCGTCAAGACACCAACTCACATGGATTGAAACTGGTCATACTCTCAGGGAAACCCTCCTGATCTAGGGGGAAATAATATTTTATCTTTTAAGGATCTTCTTCACATCAGTCACTAGTGGTCCTCACTATGTCTGCCTACTGATGTCTAGCTTATACTATGATCGCTTCATTTGAGCATCTATCTCGCATTATTCACTAGTGGTTCTCACTGCGTCTGCCTACTGTCGCTATTCTATCAAGATTTCTCACATTTGTTATAGTTGGAGTTGTACTCAAATGCTCTATCTATCGATACTCAATCTTGATGATTCTATGCTTTAGTCTGTACATATCTTTTGGTCACTTTTGTGACACTCTGGTCCCTTTGCAGACCCTCCTGACTTGTCATTGATTCAACGCCATACACTTGGGGGAAATCAAATCTAATTTTTCCTTGCAACATACGTCAAGTCAATCATCATTACTTGGGGTCGTGGGTCCCCCATTTGATCACATCTTTGGTTTACACCTGAGTCAGTAATCTTGTCGCTTCTCAAGGACAACTCGCTACTGACACAAACTGGTGTTTTTCAACACCACCATAAACAATGTTTTTTAACACTATCTTTGGACACATCTATATTTTTCAACACACATTAGATATCTCAAATGTAAACATCTATCAATAACATTCAAAAACAATGCACTCATAAGCACAATGGTGTTTTTCAACACCTTTAAACATGAATATATTCAAAAACTTTGAAACTAGCTGAGCTATGATTGAATATTTATTTATATGTTGTCTATTCTCATGAATTTCATTGATATTTTCTTTATCTACTGCTTGTTGGTGTAGTCTCGATGATCTGGCAATGTCAAATAAATAGGGTGTATGTGATAAGAGCTCCCGCACTAAGGTGGAACAACCTCACATCCCTCGATCTTGTTTATTTGTATGCCATGGTGAGGTTGGTACTATCTCCTTGCTTGTTATTTCTCTATTTGTTATTTTTTTTTTGTTATTGATCTATTTGTTTACGCATGATCACACTCATGGTTATCTTGGCTTTAAATTCCTTGATGCTGGTGTACTCTTGCAACATTAACTGGAAACAATTTTCAGGTCATCTTGGCTTTTGTGCCCTGGTGCTTACGTTCATTTCCTACATTTTATCCAATTAAGAGTCATATTCATATCCTTATGGTTGCATTGTGGCACCAGTAAGGGTTGTATCGACTTTGATGTTCCAAAAAAAAATTCTCAATGATGATAAATATACGATGGGTCTCAGAACCATGTCCTAGGATTTCACCTTCATATTGCATCTAGCATAGGATTGCATTTTCATTCTAGACTTGCATTGTGACAATGATTTAGTGTTCTTTTCATTGCATTCTTCTGGGTTCATATATTGGGGAGTTCTTGTTCATTGTCCTAGTTTCATCATGACTACCCAAGTGTTTTATCCTCACTCTCTATCTTCAACTATATGCTCAACCCATTTTCAGGATTGAAATCAAAATCTGACACTTCTATATCACTCAAAATTGCATTTTAAAATTTTTGGGACTGACGTGATCGGACGCTTGTGCAGTCAACTTTCTGACGTCGCTTTCTTTTTAGAATCATATCATATCATCATTTTCTCAAATCTTTGACTTTTTTCCTCAAAATTCAACTCTAGTCAACTATGGTCAACCCTAGTCAAACTTGGTCAACCAGACCCCAAAATCACTCAAAATTGATTCTAAATCTTCTGAATTCTTCCGTAATTTGTTTTGAGTTCTTCTTGATCTTCGACTCAACATCTATCTATGATTTTTCTCTCTCCATCATCATTATGACATGTCATCTTTCTATTTCGCTCCCGAGGGGGTAGGATGATTACATCATTAAATCTATTTCAATCAATTTGATCTAATTTTCAAAAGTCCTCATTGCTAGGGGCATCTCATCACTTGGGGCATGTTTAGTTTTTCATACCTCACGGTCAAAACTGGATACTCCACAATCAATAAGGGCATCTTTGTTCCTTACATCTTGTCATCTTTTCAGCATCCAAGCAATCTAACTCAGATTATCGAGGATCAAGCTCTGTTCTTGGCGCTAAAAATGTATGTGGTAAATTTGGCCTTGTTAATTCACCACACACATCAACATAGTCCTTCTTCACCAAGTACACACAAGATTGAATATGAGATTATTCATCTTGTCTACCTGCATGATTTGACCTGTTTCCTTCTATCCAGATGGGGTTTTTGAAATTGCTCTCAGAACGAGAGTCTCACAACCATGGACCAATCTAGGAATGAAGGATTTATCATGATAAATGCAATACAATGCAATATTATGCTAATAAATGAGAGATATGAGATAATCTAAGACATGATGATCAATACAATTATTCTAGAAATTGAAGTTATTCTATTGCAAAGATGATATTATTCTATATGAAGCTATGACAATAATTCAATATTCTAACAATGCATATTTTCTTCAGAAATTTGGGGGGTAATCAGGGGTTTTTGAATGAAGAATGAGAGTCCTTTTATAGACTCAGAGATGATCAGAATAGAAACTTTCCTCTTTGAAATAAAAAAGATAGAAAAACTAGTTTAAAATAGAAAGTTTTATTCAAAAGAATACAATAAATTTTTTTCTCCCTGCTTTAACTGTTTTCTTTCTTTGATTTAATTCTGTTTTATTTGAATTAAATTGTTTTCTTTCTCTTTAAAGCAAAATTAATTCAAAGTTTTCATTTCTGAATAAAAGAAAGATTTTTGAGAGAATATTTAATTAATTAAATAAATATGACCTCATAATTGCTTTTTTCTCAATTATCTAAATAATTAAATTCAATTATTGAAATGAGGATATTTTTCTAACAATTAAATATTATTTAATTCCTTTTTCATGTGTCTCAGCTAAAGAGGGTGAATTTAATTTAATTAAAGTGCTAGGACTTTATAATTAAATTAATTCGATCATAAGGTTTGTTTAGCCAAAT
>MU224825.1:650364-667468 GCA_018584345.1 Thuja plicata
TATTTAGGAATTAAATATGATGTATGATTAATGTAGATTTAGGATTTTCTACATTTGACACTCAGGTCGAGTAGAGTCAGTTAAAGCTTAGAATTGCCTAGTACAATAGGACTTTGATGATCCAGAAAAATGATAAATGCAACAAAATTGGTTAGAGTTGCAAGATGCCAATTTTGGGGTGTTACACAACCCAGTTTGTATTTTTTGAGATACGACCAAAAATGTGACTAGTTGTGGTCTTGCATTTTGCATTGGCGGCTGACAAGTTAACATGCCTTTGCTCTTGCTTCCACATTGTGAAGATTTGGAAAATAATTAATGTGTTGGTATTTGGTATTTTTGCATTTGATTTCCTTGGTTTAGTCATGCTAACTCCATTAGAGTTTTTACTTTCTCATTTTGACTTGCATTAACTTCCGTTGTAGTTCCTTTACTTTTTCCTCAAGAGCTACGTTTGTGCTTTTTTGATCCCATGCATGGGCTTTCTCCCTTTTGTTACACACTTTGAAATGGAATTTGCAACTTGAGACATTAATCAATCAGATAGACTAATGAATGCACTAAAAGCTGTAACATCTCAAGATTCAGATGAGCTATGGCAACCCTTGCAAAGTGATTTTGCAAACAGAAAAAGGCCTCTGGAACTAGCTTTAAAAATTGATCAAAAAGCCTCCCAGAGATCTTGAATCTAGAGGATATGAAGTCTTTCATGTTTCCTACTAATCTCCAAAAATATATCTTCATGACGCCTTCAGAATCAAGATATTTTAAACTCTCAAGTTTACCATTTTCACAAAGTATAGATGCACTGTTCAAAATACATACAAATCAGCCTCAGAGTCACTTCTGCAAAATTAGTAAACCACATCTCAAAGCTCGAACACTGATCCAACTAGTACATTTAGATACAAAGAGTATAAATCCATAATCGGTATCCCAAGACAACCATCTGATGTAAAACTATAACCCTCTAGAAGTGAATATTCTGTAAACATTACTCTGTTCTGCATTAGAAATCTACATAAACTGCTTTTAGTTTTGATATCAAAAAGCAATCAAAAGAGGTTCTTATAGTCTGATACCTAAAACTTGGATTCATTTTCACACATGGAATGCAAAACTTCAACTGAATTTTTTTGATGGTCAACGGGTCAACCAAAATTAATCTTCAAAGTCAGCACTTAAAATTTTTTGAACCCAAACACAGTAAAAAATGTAGAAACTAGATTTGGAATCAGTTAAGAAAAGTGGTCAACTGGATTGATCCAAGTCTAAAAATCCTCAAGAAGGTACATATCCATATTTTAAATATATGGGAACACTCAGTTATTTATGTTATTCAATTTGGTACATACTACAAGACTTCAAAATGGGCTATTTCATTACTCTGCATTTAACACTCAGAGAAACTAAATTAATTACAAATGAAATGACTTCAGCAAACTGTGCAAACAAATTCATGGGGGGGTTGAAAATGGGTATGAAGGTTTAATTTAATTTATAAAACATCCTGAAACACTCCATAGTTTCATTCCTATCCATCTGGTCAGAGATGCAAACCTCCAAAGTAGGTTATTTGATAAAACTGGGATATGTGCAATATGCAGATTTGGGTAAATGCCTCCAAATGGCTAGCTCCAAAACATATCCAAACTAAAATATGAAAGATGGAACCCACTGTATTCACCAAATAAAATCTGGTAAACACATATCCCAAGTGGTTTCTCATAAAAACAACATGCCTCTTTCTTGCATGTATTCAAATTATGCCTTCTCCCCAAGCTTTTTAGGGAAATTTTTACTTAGCAGCTCCAAATTTCTTCAAAATTTGAGAGTACTAACACTCCCTCTGGACGCTCATTCTCTCCTAATCCCTTTGCAAAGAGTAGACACCTAATTTCTATGCTTTGGATTTGTGACCTACTTTGATTGGATGTAGTGTTGGATGGATTTTAGAAGTGGGTGCGGCGCTGAAAGTTGTCCCATAAGAAATCCTTATCAAGATTGTAAGCCTTTGTATAGCTTTTGGGCTCATTCTTTTCCCTCGCTGTGATTTTTATTTCCCTACTCCCTCTGCATGCACATTCTCTCCTAATCCCTCTACGAAGAGTTGACACTTGATTTCCATTTTTTTGGCATTGTGACCCACTTGGATTGGATGTTACATTGGATGGATCATGGAAGTGGGTGCGGCACCGAAAGTTTCCCCAAAAGAAATCCTTGTCGAGATCATGAGCCTTTGTATAGCTTTTGGGCTCAGGATTTTTCCTTGCTATAATTTTTATTCCCTACTCCCTCTGTACATTCATTCTCTCCTAATCCCTCTGTAAAGAGTTGACACCTAATTACTATTCTTTGGCTTTGTGACCGACTTGGATTGGATGTTGCATTGGATGGATTGCAAAAGTGTGTGTGGCACCAGAAGGCACCCCAAAAGAAATCATTTTCAAGATTGTAAGCCTTTTTATATCTTTTGGGGAGAGGATTTTTCACTAATATGCTTTTTCTTCCCTACTCCCTCTGCATGCTCATTCCTTCCTAATCTCTCTGCCAAGAGTTGACACCTGATTGTTATGCTTTAGCTTTGTGACCGACTTGGATTGGAAGTTGTGTTGGATGGATCATGGAAGTGGTTGCAACACTGGAAGTCACCCCAAAAAAAATCCTTGTTGATATTGTGAGCCTTTTGATAGATTTTGGGTAGAGGCTTGTGTCCCACTATTCTTTTTCTTCCCTACTCCCTCTACACGCTCATTCTCTCTTAATCCCTTTGCAAACAGTTGACACCTGATTGCTATGCTTCGACTTTGTGACCAACTTGGATTAGATGTTGTGTTAGATGGATAGTGGAAGTGGGTGTGGTGCCATAATTCACCCCAAAAGAAATCCTTGTCAAGATTGTGAGCCTTTGTATAGATTTTGGGCTCAATTTTTTGCTTCTCTACTCCCTCTTGCATGATTATGCTCTCATAATCCCTTCACAAAGAGTTGACACCCAATTTCTATGCTTTGGATTTATGACCAAATTAGATTATATGTTGGATTGGATGGATAGAAGAAGTGGGTGTGGTGCCAGAAGTCACCCCAAAACAAATCCTTATCGAGATTGTGAGCCTTTGTATAGATTTTGGGCAAAGGCTTTTGCCTCGCTATGATTTTTCTTCCCAACTCCCTCTGCACGTTTATTCTATTATAATCTATTTGTGAAGAGTTGACACCTGATTGCTATGCTTCAACTTTGTGACCAACTTGGATTAGATGTTGCATTGGATGGATAGGGGAAGTGGGTACGACACTAGAAGTCACACCAAAAGAAATCCTTGTTGAGATTGTGAGCCTTTGTATAGCTTTTGGGAAGAGACTTTTGTCCCACTATGATTATTCTTCCTGACTCCCTCTAAATGCTTATTCTCTCCTAATCCCTCTGTGAAGAGTTGATACCTGATTGCTATACTTAAAATTTGTGACCGACTTAGATTAGATGTTGCGTTTGATGGATAGCGAAAGTGGGTTCAGGGCCGGAAGTCCCCCCAAAAGAAATCCTTGTCGATATCATGAGTCTTTGAATAAATTTTAGGCAAAGGATTTTTCCCTGCTATGATTTTTCTAACTGATTCCCTCTGCACACTTATTCTCTCCTAATCCCTCTGTGAAGAGTTGACACCCAATTGCTATGCTTCATATTTGTGATCGACTTGGATTAGATGTTGTATTGGATAGATAGCAAAAGTGAGTGTGGCACTAGAAGTCTCCCCAAAATAAATCCTTGTCAAGATTGCGAGCCTTTTTATAGATTTTGGGTTCATCTTTTTTCTCCCCTACTCCCTCATGCATGATTGTGATCTCGTAATCCCTTTGCAAAGAGTTGACACCCGATTGCTATACTTTGGCTTTGTGACCAACCTGGATTAGATGTTGCATTGGATGGATAGCAAAAGTGGGTACAACGCACGAAGTTGCCCCAAAAGAAATCCTTATCGAGATTGTGAGCCTTTGTATATCTTTTGGGTAGAGGCTTTTTCCCTGCTATGTTGTTGCTTCCTGACTCCCTCTACACACTTATTCTCTCCTAATCCCTTTGCAAAGAGTTGACACCCGATTTCTATGCTTTGGCTTTGTGATTGATTTGGATTAAATGTTGCATTGGATGGATAGTGGAAGTGGGTATGACACCAAAAGTTTCCACAAAAGAAATCCTTGTCAAGATCGTGAGCCTTTGTATAGATTTTGGGCAAAGGATTTTTCCCACTATGATTTTTCTTCCTGAATCCCTCTACATGCTTATTCTCTCCTAATCCCTCTGTGAAGAGTTGACACTTGATTGCTATGCTTTGACTTTGTGACTGACTTGGAATAGATGTTTTATTGGATGGATAGTGGAAGTGGGTGGGGCACTAGAAGTTCCCCCAAAATAAATCCTTGTCAAGATTGTGAGCCTTTGTACAGATTTTGGGCAGAGGCTTTTACCCTACTATGATTTTGCTTCCTGACTCCCTCTGCATGCTTATTCTCTCCTGATCCCTCTACAAAGAGTTGACACCTAATTTCTATGATTCAAATTTGTGACCAACTTGGATTAGATGTTGCATTGGATGGATAACAGAAGTGGGTGAGGAACCATAAGTCACTTCAGAAGAAATCCTTGTTGAGATTGTGAGCCTTTGTATAGATTTTTGGGTGGAGGCTTTTTCCCTACTATGATTTTTCTTCCCTACTCCCTCTACACATCATTCTCTCTTAATTAATTTGCAAAGAGTTGACACCTAATTGCTATTCTTTGACTTTGTGACCAACTTGGATTGGATGTTGTGTTAGATGGATCTCTGAAGTGGGTGCGGCATTGGCTACCATCCCAAAAGAAATCCTTGTCAAGATTGTGAGCCTTTGTATATCTTTTGGGCTCAAGCTCTTAACCCCCTATGATTTTACCCCTCTACTCCCTCTTCACGCTAATGCTCTCCTGCCCTCCTAGTCTCTTTGCAAAGAGGTTACAACTAATTACTACGCTTTGGCTCTGCAACTGATGTGGATTGGATTTTTGTGTTGGATGAAATTATTAGTAAGTGGGTGTAGAACTTTGCCTAAATATCTCTGTGAAAAGTGACATTGTGATTGTTGGAGATAATTGAACAAGTTAGAGCTTTAGCCTCGGGCCACTGTGAGGGCTATAAATTTCTTAATTGCAACACATGTTTGCCCAGGAATAGATTTGACATGTAATTCACCTTATTCACAATTGTTCCTAGAGCTAATCTTTGGAACTTTTGGATCTAGCTCTACTACATCCCTTTTGCATGGATGACCATGTGCACTTGTGCCCTTTCCTAGGTGGTAGTCATGGTCATGATTATTTGGAGTGAACATTTTTATTGTACCTTTTGAGCAATTGGATGCTCTCCAGCTTCAAATTTTGTTGGATTTTCCCATTACATGATTATCATTGAGCAATGCAACACTAGGTTTGGGAAGTTGTCTATAAGAGATTCATTTCTTCTAATGTGGATGCCGCCAGTATTTTTTCCACGGGCTCTGGTCCTTGGCACGTTCCACAATTGTAATTTCTCAAAACGCTAATGGTAACAAGAGCTAAGAATGGTTGCATGGGCAGGGTACATGGTTGTCCTATTAATTTCCGACCCACTATAAAACCATCTTTTCCATGTGCTTTTAGCATGGGTTGGAGAGGCAGTGATATTTTGGTTGCCAACAGATATCATACACAAGTTCTTTCTTAGAAATGCCTTGATGGGGAAATCCTTCATGCTTTGTTCAGATGGGATTATTGGTGTAAGGTGCATGAAAAAAGTGCCTAGGGGCATATACCTAGGAACTGGATGTCTCTGAGTGGCCTTACTTGGTCGCATGCATAGTTGCATTCTCTTGTGGTAATTCTATTATGAGCATGTGTGATTCGAATGTATTCAGGTAAAGGGTTTCATATAGGAAATTCTTCCAAGGCTCCTGTAAACCAAGAATTCACATTTTAATGCTTTGACAATGCAAGTGTTTTCTATTATAAAAAGTGGCCAAGGCCCTCTGCTTCAACATGGAAATGGTATTTCTCTCATTGAGATGGGATTTGTGCATGCAAGGTGCACCAAAAAAGTGTGTAGGGGACATATACTTGGGAAATGGATGTCTTTGAGTTGCCTTACTCGATTGCGTGCATGGTGCATTCTCTCATGGCATGACTATTACAAGCACATGTGATTTGGATGTTTTCAGGTAAAGGGTTCCATATGGGATGTTCTTCCTAGGATCCTATGAACTAAGCATTCATGTTGCAATCCTCTAGCATGTGTAAGCATTCCTTGTGATTGGGTATGGCCATGGCCATGGCCTTGAGCTCTGACTATGAAATCATTAATGCTTATTAAGGTAGGATTGATCATGCAAGGTGTACCAAGAAAGTGTGTAGGGGGAATATGCCTGGGAAATGGATGTCTCTGAGTGGCCTTACTCATTCATGTGCACAGTTTTATCTCCTTTGGTATTTTTTTGCGAGCATGTATGATTCAAATGTATTTGGGTAAAGGGTTTCATACGGGATGTTCTTCCCAAGCTCCCATGAACTGAGAATTCACATTGCAATGCTCCAACAATAAAATCATTTTTTATTATTGAAAGTGGCCAAGGCCCTCTACTTTGACAAGGAAATGGTACTACTCTTTCCAAGATGGGATTTGTTCATCCGAGGTGCACCAAAAAAGTGCGTAGGGGGTATATACCTAGGAAATGGATGTCTCTGAGTGGCCTTACTCAATCATGTGCATAGTGCATTCTCTTGCAGTATGACTATTGTGAGCATGTGTGATTCATATGTTTTTGGGTAAAGGGTTTTGTATAGGATGTTCTTCCCAGGCTCCTATGAACCAATCATTCATGTTGTAATGCTTTGACATGTGTAATAATTCCTTATGATCAGGTATGGCCATGGCCTTGAAATTCAACGGTGAAATTATTAATTCTTTTTGAGGTAGGATTACTCATATGTGGTACACCAATAAAGTGCATAGGGGGCATATGCCTAGGAAATGGATGTCTCTGAGTGAGCTTACTCGGTCGCGTGCACGGTTCATTCTCTTGCTATAATTCTATTGCAAGCACATGTGATTCAAATGTGTTTGGGTAAAGGGTTTCATACGGGATGTTCTTCCTAGGCTCTTGTGAACTGAGCATTCACATTGCAATGCTTTGACAATGCAAGAATTTTCTATTATCAAAAGTGGCCAAGGCGCTCCTGCTTCAACATGGAAATAGTACTACTCTCACCAAGATGGGATTTTCTTTGTGTGAGGTGCACCAAAAAAGTGCATAGGGGGCATATACCTAGGAAGTGGATGTCTTTGAGTGGCCTTACTCGGTCATGGTGTTACAATAGAGGTGGCTGTGTGTATGGTGTTTCCTTCTTAGAATGACATGTTGCAAGTGCGGTGGGTTTTGAGATTTTTGGGTAAAGGATTCCATACGGGATGTTCTTCCCAGATGCTTGTCAACCAGAGCTCCTTAGCCATCACATTATGACTTGTGTGATTGTGTCTTTTTGCAAGATGATCTCTTAGTGTGGCACTTGTAAACAAGAACTTAGAAATGGAAATTGGTTGTTGTGGTTAAGAAAGGCTTGTCTGTGTTGGGTGTGCAATTGCAAGTGCATAGGGGGAATATACCTGGGAAATTGATGTCTCTGAGTGGCCTTACAATAGAGGTGGTCGCATGCATGGTGCATTGATCATGGATCTACCTTTTGTGAGTAGGGGTGAACTTTAGACTGAGGGTAAAGGGTTCTGTATGAGATGTTCTTCTTAGGTTCCTGTGAACTGAGGATCCTTGTTGCTTCTCTCTAATCGAAAAATGATGGTTTTCTTTCTCATGATCTTGAGTGGATTTTTGTTGGGTTGCAAGGAGGGGTGCATGTTCTCGGTTCTCCATCATGGCGGGTCACGTCTCTAGCCACAAAAATTCTTGGGTGGTCTTCATTTTTCTAGAAGTTACCTGGTCAATCCTGCCAGTAGTCATATGCTTGTCTCAAAGATTAAGCCATGCATGTCTAAGTATGAACTATTTCAATCTGTGAAACTATGAATGACTTATTAAATCAGTTATAGTTTCTTTGATGGTAATTTTATACTCAGATAACCATAGTAATTCTAGAGATAATAGATGCACCAAACCCCAACTCTTAGAAGGGATACATTTATTAGATAAAAGGCTGGAGTAGCAGGCTCGCTAGCTACTCCAGTGATTCATGATAACTTGACGGATCACATGACCTTTGTGTCAGAGATGCTTCATTCAAATTTATTCCCTATCAACTTTTGATGGTAGGATAGAGGCCTACCATGGTGGTGATGGGTGACAGAGAATTAGGGTTTGATTCTAGAAATGGAGCCTAAGAAATGGCTACCACATCCAAGGAAGGCAGCAGGTGCACATATTACCCAATCCTAACATAGGGAGGTAGTGATAATAAATAACAATACCAGGCTTATCAATTCTAGTAATTGGAATGAGTACAATCTAAATCCCTTAATGAGGATCCATTAGAGGGAAAGTTTGGTGCCAACAACCATGGTAACTCCAGCTCCAATAGCATATATTTAAGTTGTTGTAGTTAAAAAGCTTGTAGTTGGACCTTGGGTCATCATGGTCGGTCTACCTTCTTGGTGTGCACTGGCCCTCACATCCCTTCTGTTAGTAGAATGTTCTTGGCCTTAATTGGATGGGTCATGGTTCTGGTGCCATTACTTTGAAAAATTAGAGTGCTCAAAGGAATCCTACGCTCTAAATACATTAGCATGGAATAACACGATAAGAGTGTGGTCTTGTTCTATTGGCCTTTGGGACTAGAGTAATGATAAATAAGGACTGTCACGGGCATTTTTATTTCATTGTCAGAGGTGAAATTCTTGGATTTATGGAGGAAAAACCACTGCAAAAGCATTTTCCAAGGATTTTTTCATTAATCAAGAATGAAAGTTGGGGGCTTGAAGATGATCAAATACTATCCTAGTCTCAACCATAAATGATGCCGACTAGGGATTGGAAATTTTTTCTCTAAGGACTCCACCAGCACCTTCTTATAAATTAGAGTGTTTGGGTTCTAAGGGAAGTTTGGTCGCAAGGATAAAAATTAAAGGGATGGACAAAAGGGTACCACCAGGAGTGGATCCCGCAACTTAATTTGAATCAACATGGGGAAACTTACCAGGTCCAAACATAGTAAAGATTGACAAATTGAGAGCTCTTTCTTGATTCTATGGGTGGTGGTGCATGGTCATTCTTATTTGGTGGAGTGATTTGTCTAGTTAATTTCATTAACAAATGAGACCTCAGACTACTAACTAGCTACGTAGAGGTTCCCCTTCGCAACCAGCTTCTTAGAGGGACTATGGCCTCCTAGGCCATGGAAGTTTGAGGCAATAAAAGGTCTGTGATGCCCTTAGATGTTTTTGGCTGCACACATGCTACACTAATGAAACCAACAAGTTTTTCTCCCTATCCCAAAAGGTTTGGGAAATATTGTCAATTGCATTGTGACGGGGATAGACCATTGAAATTATTGAACTTCAATAAGGAATTCCTAGTAAGCGCAAGTCATCAGCTTGCATTGACTACATCCCTACCCTTTGTACACACTGCCTATCACTCCTATTGATTGAATGATCTAGTGAAGTGTTTGAATTACACCAATGATAGTGGTTCCTCTCAGCAATTTCATGAGAACTTCATTGAACCTTATCATTTAGAGGAAGGAGAAGTCGTAACAAGGTTACCGTAGGTGAACCTACGGTAGGATCATTGTCACTTTTGATCCCTTGAATCATGTAGGGGATGAAGATGAGGTCAACATGTCAAGCTCACCTCCTCCCCACCCTAAGATCTTGACAATGTGTGGACAACTAGGCCTTGTAGCAGTACATCACATGGCTCTGATCCAAGTCTGATGTTGTTAGGGTCAAGGGTGATCAAATGTCATGATTGAATGCATGTTCTTGCTAAGCTGGGAGAAGGCTCAGGTTTTTTATAAATTGTAATTGGTGTACTTCAATGACATCTTTCATCAGGTGAGTGGTCCTATTTGGTTACATTGAGAGGAAATATGAGCTTTTTCACCCACTAAGTCACATGCTTTAATTATGTGTGGGGCACTATGCCAAGGATCTATCATTTTGATGGCAGCAAGTCAGGACTGCCAAAACCCCCTGTTACATTTTTTGGGTGAATACCATATTATTTAGAGTGTTATTTGTCATAGATGGGTGCAATCACGTGTCTTGTAGGGCAAGATTCCTCATCTTGTTGACATGGTTCACTCTTTGTGACATTCACCTTTGCAAGGTGATGGGGCAGGGACACACCAAACTGTTCTTTGATGGACCCTTTATGGAGGTAGAGCCTCTCGACTATAGGGCACTAGAGAATTGGATGTGTCAACACCCAATACTTGGCTGAAACATGCACCCCCAAAATCCAAACAATGATGTGTGATTCAAGTTCCTTGCATGTTTGGGTCACCAAAAAGTGGAAAAAAAAAAAGCACAACTCTGGGCAACGGATATCTCGGCTCTTGCCACTATGAAGAATATAGAGAAATGTGATACTTAGTGTGAATTGCATAATCCCATGAATTATTGAGTCTTTGAATGCAAGTTGCACCCAAGGTCTCAACCAAGGGCAAGTCTACTTGGGTGTCACACTCCAAAATTCTCCTCCCACATAGAGGAGCACAGATGGTCGTCTATGCCTGCTAGCAATGCGGTCAGCTAAAATGAGTGCAAGGACCATTGACCTACAGTGACGAGTAGTGGCCTATGTAGTTTAGTGTTGGTTTGCGTGACTCAAGCGAGGTCCAACATGGAACTTTAGTTTGGCCACAATGGTTCACCTTACTACGGGTATGTTGGTTTACTGTCACATCCCCATGTTAGGCATGATTACCCACTAAGTTTAAGCATATCAATAAGTAGAGGAAAATAAACTTACTAGGATTCCCTTAGTAATAGTGAATGGACTAGGAATAGCCCATCATGAAAATCAATGGCTTAGACTATCGAATTGTAGTCTCTAGAAGTTTCCTCAATGACAGTCCGAGCCCAAGTCCCTTGGAAGGGGGTGCTAGAGATGGTGAGAGTCCAGTCGGGCCCAGACCATGTCGCACCATGAGGCACTGTTGGTGAGTCGAGTTGTTTTTGAATACAACCCTAATGAGGTGGTAAATTCTTTCCAAGGCTAAATACGGGCAAGAGACTGATAGAGAAGAAGTAGCGTGAGGGAAAGATGAAAAGGAATTTGAAAAGAGAGTTAAAGAGTGCTTTAAATTGTCAGGAGCAAAGTGGATGGAGACCGGTGATGCATCCTGGTTGGATGTGAAATGGTGTGAGTCAGTCTGTCACTTAGCTTGGGGTACATGCTAGCATGGGCCATTATGGTGGCACAAGTGCGACCATCTGGTCACATTGAAATTTCATCAATATGGTTGAGGATCAAAGCGTGCACCTGTAAGGTGGGCTCTCGAGCACCTACACGCTCATGGTGCTGGCCAGCAGGATTTCTATCTGACCCATCTTGAAACATGGACCAAGGAGTCTAACATGTGTGTGATTTGGTGGGTTGGGAATCCACAAGGAAAAAGGAAGCTGACTGGTGAGATCCCCTCTTGGGAGGTACACCAATGATTGACCTTGATCTTCTGTGAAGGGTTTGAGTGCAAGCAAACCTATTGGCACCCAAAAGATGGTGAACTATGCCTCAATAGGGTGATTCCAGAGGAAACTTTGGTGGAGGCCCATAGTGATACTACCATCGAGGCAAGTGCCAGGCTCCAATGAGTAGGATGATGTAGGGGTTGTTGCAAAACCTCGGGTGTGAGCCTGGGTTGACCGGGCCCCGATACAGCTCTTGGTGGTAGTAGAAAATATTCAAATGAAAACATTGAAGACTGAAGTGGGGAAAGGTTCTATGTGAACAACACTTGGGCATGGGTTAGTCAATCTTAAGAGATGGGGAAGTCTTGTTTCAAGGCTGCACTTTGTGCGATCATCAAAAGAGAATCAGGTTAATATTCTTGAACTAGGATGTGGTGGCAGACAAAAACATTAGGAAATCTAGAGACGTTGACATGGGCCCCAAGAAGAGTTATCTTTTTTGTAACAGCCTACCCACCCTGAAATCAGTTCAACTAGAGATAGGGTCCAGCGGTTAGAAGAGCACCACATGTCCTGCGATGTCCGGTGCACCTTCGATGGTCCTTGAAAATATGGAGGACTGAGTACCATTCATGCCTGGTCATACTCATAACTACATCAGGTGATGAAGGGTGCTCCCCTTAATGCCACAAACACATAACAGAAACAGAGAAACAACAACAATTTGCAAAACAGAAAATGGGCTTCTTATTATCTCCACAAATGTGGAATTACAACTTTCAGAATTACAATATGAAAAGGCCACATGGGCATTCCCCTTACAATATTCTGTAGGACAAAGCCTCGAATTATTACTCAGATCCACCTAGAACTATCCCGAATTGCCTAAGACAACACTACGGGCCTTCTTTATATAGGCAATTTCCACCGCCCGAGAAGGTTCTAGAAATTTAGCCCTTAGGGCCGACCAAACTTAGAATTATTTTATTTTTCAATTTAGTACATCAAAGTCGGCTCAAAATAACTTTTGAAACCCGACCAAAATTTTTGAAGGAAAATTATTTTCTGCTATTTCAGGTGGCCCAACTTTCGGAGACCATAAGTCATCACCAGTTGACCCGATTGACTATTATAACCCCATTTTGGAAATGCCACGAAGCGCTCTACAACACTTAGATTAAGTAAGCTTCATTCAACCCAAGTTTCGACCTCATCCGGAGCCTCTAAAGCCTTCAAAACTAAGCTCGAAGTTTCTGTACCCTATTTTCAATACCAAAAATTTTCAATATCTTCAAAACTAGACCTGATCTAGCCATGAAACTTTATTGGCAGGCTGATATGACTGAGATGAACCTCCACATGCAAAATCATAACATTCTGAGATCCTATGACCAACTTACTAAAAATAGCAAGTTTCCATAAATAGCAACTCTGCACAAGGTAGCCCTTATTGAAAAGAAAACAAAAATATTTTTGGGTGATGCAAGATTGCCCTTACACCTAGGATGCTCCTGCATCATTAGGTCTCCAAGGTGAACAACCTTTAGTCAATAGAATAATGTAGGTAAGGGAAGTTAGAAAAATGATCTGTAACTTTGGGAAAAGGATTGGTTCTAAGGGTTGGGCCTAGGGGTATACACCCTGAACTCATGGGTTGTTGGTAGCCTACCTGAGTTGCTCCCATAGTGAGGGTGGGCCTTTGTGTGCCAATCAGGCAATGAACATAAGATGCTCCCTTTGGGGGGCTTTCCCTAGGCAACAAACAACCAAATTAGAACTATTATGGACAAGGGGAATCCAACTATTTAATTAAAATAAAGCATTGTGATGGTCCTTGTGGATGCTGATGCAATGTGATTTCTACCTAGTTCTCTAAATGTCAAAGTGAAGAAATTCAACCAAGCGCGGGTAAATGACAGAAGTAACTATGAATCTCTTCAGGTATCCAAATGCCTCATCATCTAATTAGTGACATGCATGAATGGATTAATGAGATTCCCACTGTCCCTATCTACTATCTAGAAAAACCACAACCAAGGGTGTTTGAGATTTGATTCTGAGCAGTTGATTGATTATATGTTTGTCATTAATGAATACATATAATACACAGTAGTAATTTTGTATGTACTTATCTGAATGATGATATGAAGAATTGCATGGATAGATACATGTTGTTGACATTTTTATCATGTTATGTTCATACACGCAGACCCAGATATGATGTTTCAGTAAAGTTATGTAATTATGTTATTGGCAGTTACAGTTCTGGATGTGTAACTGTTTAGGGCCAACATATATAATGTATTTCTTGAGTTAACTATCTTTGGTTAAATGTGCCTATCATATTACATCAAGATTGTGTTGTTTGAGTTGATTTGGTGAAGCTGACTCAGTGAAGTGTCGTGTCTATTCAGTTTAACTTGTGAAGACTTGATATTGTTTGTGTGCTTAGTTAAGCCAACTAAGATCTTGCTGAAGTGTTTCTAAGAGCTAACATGACCTTTTAATTTTGAGAAGATACTTATAGTAGTTTGTTTGTGAATTCTAAGTGTGAATGATACCAAATGAGACAAAAGATGTACAAAGCAGAAGATAAGATGTGGTTCATTCATCAAGAGTCTATGTGAAGAAGAAGTGAAAAATTGTAATACACTAGAATTGATCAAGACATCAGGTCTACTCTACAGTTCATCATCAGATATAGTGCATATCTGTTATACAAAAGGTTATAGCCTTTACCATCAAGCAGTAAGCTTTTGGACAGTGAGTCCACCACCCCTAATAGGGTTATTTGTAAAAGACTCCTAATAGGGTCTGACCCTTAACCAGGTCACTATACTTATTGCATTGTAATGTACAACTCCTAACAGGGTTGAAATATCTTCTAACATGGATTACTACAAACAAGTATAGTTCATTGTGGGTGCTAATTCCCACTGGGGTTTTTACCATTTGGTTTCCCCGTAATCAAATTGTGTGTTGTGTCTAGTGTTATCTGATTAATCATTTACTTTGTTGTATTTTGAAGTTAAGGAAGTAAAAAAATTAAAGTTACTGATAACTGATTCACCCGCCCCTCTTAGTTATCCTCTGGGACTATTCTAACAATTGGTATCAAAGCTAAGTGCCTTGGAGAAGAAGCCTAACATCTTAAGGTAGATCAGATATCTTACTTCAAAAAAGAAAGCCCTAAGTTTGATGGAGAAAATTATCTAGATTGGGAAAAATAAAATGATAACACATCTACAATGTGTTGGCTTTGAGATCTTTGAAATTTCCACACAAGAAGTTGTAATTCCATCTCTGAAAGACCTTGCAAAGGATGATTTTACTAATAGACAAAAGGAAACATTTACCAATAATGCAATTGCTAAAGAAGCCCTAATCAGTGCCTTATCTGACAGTGAATTTTTTGAGATCAAGAAAATTGACAAAGAATATACCATATGGAAGTATTTAGAAGATATGTTTGATGGAGATATTCAAGAAAATAATGCATGCAGGAAGACATGGAAAAATAAATACAAGAGTCTTGAGATGTTACCTGAAGAGAACATTAGAGCCTACAATCAAAGAATAAATGAAGCAGTCTTTGGAATAAAAAACAATGGTGGAGAAATATTAGAAGCAGATATAATGGACAAGCTACTAACTACTTTGACATTAGACTATGAAAACAAGATAAGTATTCTAGAGGAAACCATGCAATTCTCACAAGACTTCAAGAGAGAGACTCTAATCAGAAAAATCTCTACTTTTGAGATATCAAGATTGAAGACTGAACCTAAAAGTGAAACAACTTTCAAAGCCTCAATCCATGGTAAGAAATCCTTAAACATCTCCAGTCATAATGAGAAAGAAGAAGTTGATGAAGAACTTGAAGAAATCATTGCTAGAAGAGAAAAGAAAGGAAAAGGAAAATATGAAGGACAACTTCCATTTAAATGCTTTTCATGTAACAAGATTGGTCACTTTACATCTAAGTGTCCCACAAGAGTCAAGAAGTTCAGATCTGATTATAAACCTAAATATAAGAAGGAATGTTATCATGCTAAAGAAGGTGTAATTGATGAAGATTCAGAAGAAGATGAAATTGGATTCTTTTCCCTTAGAGACATTGAAAGGTTTCTTGAGGAAATGGACATTGCAGATGAAAAAGAAGAACAAGAGTTAGCCTTAATTTCCAAAGCAAACATCAGGACTGATTAGATCATTGACAGTGGATGCTCTCATCATATGATAGGTGAAAAAGATAGATTCATTCATCTAGACAAATACAAAGGTGGTATGGTTAGATTTGGAGATAAAAATCCTAAACCTATCATAGGTAGAGGTTCTATCACTTTGGATGGAAAGAACAAGACTGATGATGTTCTATATGTTGATGGATTACATCATAACTTGCTAAGTGTTGGATAGCTACTTGACAAAGGTTATCATTTGGAGTTCAAAGACAACAAGTGCATAATTAACAACAAGGATGGAGACATGATTGCATCAGGATCCAAAACAAAAGGTAATGTTTTTTAGCTCAATTCTGATGTAAGTTGTTTTTTTGCAAAGGTGGATGACAGTTGGTTATGGCACCAGAGACTTTGTCATATCAATTTTGATAATATAGTAAAGATCAGCAATGTCAAGGTAGTTAGAGACCTTCCTAGTATTGCAAGACCAGTTGACACAATATGCAGGGAATGTGTTATGGGTAAGCATGTAAGGAGTTCCTTCAGAAGCAAGCAGAACTCAGCTAAAAACAAATTGGACCTAGTACATATAGATCTATGTGGTCCTACCCAAACAAGATCATACTACAGAGAAAGGTATTTTATTTTGTTTGTTAATGATTTTTCTAGGATGATGTGGGTTGCGTTCTTAAGGGAGAAGTATGAATCTTTTGAAAAGTTCAAAATATTCAAAGCTAAGGTTGAGAATGAATCTAGAATAAAAATGAAATGTCTGAGATCAGATACAAGAGGAGAGTTCACCTTTGATCAGTTTTATGACTATTGTGAAGAACATAGAATAAAAAGATAGTTGAGTGCACCTAGAACCCCTCAGAAAAATGGGATAGCAGAAAGGAGGAACAAAATAATACTTGATACAGTGCACACTATGATGATTGAAGGAAAAGTGGAGCACACATATTGGAAAGATGTAGTGAACACAATAGTCTATACTATCAAGAGAACTCAATTGAGGCCAGGCACAGACAAGACACCTTATGAACTTTGGTTTGGAAGTGTACCTATAGTAAAATATTTTAGAATCTTAGGTAGCAAGTGCTACATCAAGAGAGATGATGGTGTTGGTAAGTTTGATGCTAGAAGTGATAAAGGTATTTTCCTTGGTTACTCTACAAAAATCAAAGCATATAGATGTTTCAATTTGAGATTGAAAAAGATAATTGAAAGTACTCATGTAAAAATTGATGAGAAGTTTATGGTTCAAGAAAGATACTA
>MU224825.1:687384-703783 GCA_018584345.1 Thuja plicata
AGGTGAGATCAACCCGGGGTGGGGTATCTAGTTGCTCATTTTTTGATAACTCTAGAAATTTCATTCTTTTTGTGATAAGACCCTTTGATTCTACATTTTTTTCCTGTTTGTTCCAAAGTTGCCCCCCAGAGCTGCACAACAAGTGTTTCTACACGGGGCCTCAGGTCGATCTCAACCCAGGGTGGGGTTTTTGGTTGCTCATTCTTTTCTAACTCTACAAATTTTGTTCTTTTCATGATAAGACCCTCTAATACCTCATGTTTTTCCTTCTTGTTCCAAGCTCACCCCCAGAGCCACGCAACAGGTGGTTCTACATGGGGTCCTAGGGTGAGCTTGACCCCAGGTGGTATTTCCAATTGCTTTTTGTTTTTCTAACTCTTGAAATTTTGTTCTTTTCATAATAAGACCCTCTGATTCCTCATTTTTTCTCACTTATTTTGATCTCGCCCCCCAGATTTGCGCTACTGGTGGTTCTACACGGGGCCCCGGGGTGAGCTTGACCCTGGGTGGGGTTTTTGGTTCCTAGTTTTTTTGCTAACTCTAGAAATTTTTTTCTTTTCATGATAAGACCCTCTGAATCCTCATTTTTTTCCCACTCATTCTGAGCTCACCCCTAGATCCGCGTGATGGGTGGTTCCCTGTAGGGACATGGGTTGAGCTTGACCACGGGTGGGGTTTTTGATTTCTCATTTTTTCTCTAACTCCATAAATTTTGTTCCTTTCACGATAAGACCCTCCAATTCCTTTTTTTTTCACTCTCATTAGCAAGCTCTCCCCCCAGAGCTGCACGACGGGTGGTTCCACACGGGGCCTGTTGGATACATTTTTGATAATCTGAGTCTTGCTTTAAAATTTTGGGTTCCCAGTGTTAATTTTTCTTGAAATGTCAAGACCTATCTTGAGTACTATCAAATTTTCCTTCAAATGTTGATCTCCAAGCAATGAAAGCAATAAGAAATGTGAAAACCCTAAGCCCTAGGTAATTTTTATCCTTATCGTGCAAAAAACCCTAAGTGTTCTTAGCCTTGTTCTAATTTGAAGTTACCCTTTTGTTGAATAACTTAAATATTTTAAGTCATGTGCTTTAAGTGGATGCTTTTATCTCTTAATCTCGCAAAGTGAACTGAATATTCTATTTTGTTTAGCGACTTGGAGATAGATTGTATCTCTTAATCTCAGAAAGAATGGAATATGCTTAAATTATTTTAGAGACTTGATAGAGGTTGATCTTGGTTTGATTGTGTGGTTGGCACATAATCATGAGATGATTTTAGAGATAGATCTATTAGCACTTGTTAAAATTTTCATGGTTCCAAGCTTCTTTTCCTATCTTTGCAATTTGTCCTTGCCTCTGGCTTAACCCATAAGTCTTATTTGGTCCAAAATCATGAAAAAACCCTAGACCTCTAAGACTTGTTTTATTTTTGTGTTGCTTTTCCATGCCACTTAAGTTAGAATTTCCTATGTGCACATTATCCTTTTCATGTTAGTCACTTGATCTCTTAACTCAAGCCAAATATTCTTTTTCATCCAACAATCATGTGGTTACCTTTTTTCACTAAGTCTTCGAAGGATATGGCATATTCTCTTTTTGTCATGAGACTTAGCATGGGCCATTGATTTCAAATTAGATCAGAGGTGGTCCCATTATCTCCAAATGTTTCCAGGGTTAGTATTTTTATCTCAAGACTTGGAGATTTCCTTAGTCGTGAAGTCTCGTGAAGTGACCCAGGGTAAATGGCAGTTAAAATTATAATGATCACCAAGTCTCTTGAAAGATCATGGGTTAAGTTAAAGATCTAAAGATTCTGTGACAACCACAAATGCAACTTAGATCCAATGGTAGTCATGAGGTTGCAGTAAGAATTTGAAAATTTAGAAGAGATCTAGTGACTATGAGACATAAGGAAAGTGAGACACATGTTATGCAATCATGTAGTCTCATGATAAATTAGGATTTGCAAAAAAGATAAGGAAAATTAGCAACAACCATTAGATGCAGACAGATGAAAGATTAAAAATAGTTGGGAAGTCTCCAAATAAATATGTCAGATGCAGTTTTATTCAGTGATAAGGAGACTAAGTGTTGTCACCAAGTTGCATGATAAAGTCATGATATCAGCAAGGATCATGAGACTTCACAGTGGTCGTAGATTTTATTAATATCCTGTGATAGTTGTTACGTCTCCAGATATAACTCAAAGTTAATAAAATGGTTCAGCGACTTGGAGACATGAGGCAAATTAGTTAATCAGGGTTAAAGTCAAGTTACGCCCAAGGACAAAGAAAGGTTAAAGTACATGCAATTTGAAAAGAGATCATGTGGTAGGCATGAAGGCTTATATCAAAGTTGTTTGACATATAATCATTAAGAAATTACACCTATGCGACATGTGGTGGATCAGATTTTGGAGCCCGAGTAACTCAAGAGGGATTAATGACTCGGTTTTAAGTTGGCAAAGGTTTTAGTTTCAATCATCAGATTCATTTTTCGTGCCACCTGTAGCCGTTGTAGCAGAATTTTGAAAAATTCAAAAGTATTCATAGAGGATTTCATAAAGATATACAGATATTTGTTCTCAAGGACATTAATGAACCAATCTAATCTTTGGGTGGCTCTACACAACTATTGAAGAGCAAGCGAATGGGAATCTGATATATGTGATGCATTTATGTCCAGACTTAATAGAGATAGTTTTATAATCAGAGGGTAAATGCATACGTAGCCACTTGGTCTTTTCTAAATTAATGAGGTTTGTTGTCATAGTCAATCCATGGAGTTTCTTTCCTATAAGAGTGCTCACTCATAGCCATGGATTGAATAATTAATTGCAAATCAGATTGCACAGATTGAAGAGAAGAATTAAGGGTTTCAACTTGACATCAGAATTGAATTTTGTATCTGATTGGTTGTAAACGCTAACCCTAAATGGTCCAAATCTGGTAGCATTATTTTTCCTATAAAAGAATATTCAAAACCATTTAGAAAAGGCTAGAAAATTTGGAAAGTAGAAAGCATCAGGCTAATACTTGTTTCTAGTCAAGGAGGTAGAAGATGTATTTTCAGTTTGTATCAAGATAGAATAAGAAAGCTTATGATCTTTTTCATATTGTCTTATTGCATATTCCCTTCTCATACTAATTCATGAAATAGTTTTCATCATACTTAATATGAGTTGTTTCAAATTTGAGTCTCTCCTATGTGTTATCTATTGAGTTGTAAGTTTTCTAGCTTACTGTGTGAGTTTTGCTTATGCATGTGTATTCCATTAGTCTTTGATCTTAGATCAAATTAATGCTTTTGGATATTACATTGATTTATCTTGATATCTATTTAAGGATCCTGTAGTGAGAAATTTGAGATTTCTTATGTTTATGGCTTTGAATATCTTCAATTAAGGTATTCCAGTCTTAGTATTGTATTTAGGATTTAGCCCAATGGATAAGGCACTGATCTAAAGCAAGTATTATCTATGGAGATATATCTCTAAATGGTTTGGCTATTCCCTATCCCACAAATATAAATCAAACTCATCACAAAATTCTTTACCTTTTGAGGCATTGTCCTACTTATTCCACCCATGTTAGTGGAGAGTCACTGAATGCTAGGTTGGCATTTACTACTTATTTACCATTCATCTATTGTTTAAATCTAGAATTAGAAGGTGTGGTAAAGAGCCAGAAGTAGAAGAGGGCAATCTTAACCCTATTCAGTTGGTCCAATTATCTTATAGAGATTTCATACTTGGAACTAACCACTCCTAACATCAGTATTAAGATATATTGGTTGCTTTCACAGTGTAACAGTTTTAAAAACCAATAAAATTAGCGACTCTAATGGGGATTTGAAAGAAAGAATTATCCTAAAATCTCTGGATAAAGATAGAAGATTCACAAAAGCCTTTTAAGGATTATCAACTTACGGTTGAGTTGGCAACGCTGGGGAATATAAAGATTGTAAAGTTTAATTAGAAGCTTAGGATATTATCAATATTCATTTTGTAAAGTACTATGATCCCAATCAATTTTTGGGTGGCGACTCTGAAGTAATCTCTATAGCAGTGCTGAGTATTAGAAATCATTTTTTCACATACTTTCCAATATGAGTCATAAAGGAACAAGTTCCTGGTTAAGAAAGCATCCTAAAGATAGGTTGGGAAATTATTTCCCAACTACATTTAAATCTGACCAGCCTAGAGGAGAAAGGGATACCAGGGGTACCCCTCAAAATGAAAGACAGAGAAGAAACTGCATAAGAAAGACTAGTCCAAGGTAGCCATGAAGGAAATAAATCTGAATATGAGGAAGCTGAGGCTGTTGATGTGGGACTAGGTACAAATCAAGGTTATAGTTCTCCTGATGATAGAAAAGAAGAAGAATCTATTTCCATTTTACCAGATCTTGATAGTATGGTTGTAAAGCTAGTTGAAGTTGAAAAGTTGATCTAGCAGTAGGTAGCTATAAGACAAGAGAGAGAAAAGGAGAAATAAAATCAGATCAAATAGGACTAAGTTTTCCTTGAACAAATAATGAGAAGATTATTAGAGCTTGAGGCATTGAACAATGGAGAAAAGATTCAGATAGGTGAAGAGGAACCCGTCATTCAGGTGATTAGTCAGCATGACTATAAAGATAAAGGAAAATAAAGGGTTACAATAGATGAGCCTAAGAATCTCAAGGGTCCAGTACACCAAATTTCTAAGTTGGATATGGACCTTGAAATAGCTAGAGTTGAAAGGGAAGTCATAGCCAAGGATCTTGAATTGGGAGAAATGGAGACTACTACTTTGGAGATGAAGAAAAAGGCTGATTATCTTAGACAGATGATAAGGCTTGTTCAGATTGGTCCAGAAGTAGCTACAACATCAAATCAAAAATCCTCTGCCTCTCAAGACAACACTACTTTCCAAGGAAATTCCACTCATGTAGAAAGGTACAAACAATTTTCCTTTCATAATATCCAAGGTTATCCAAATGAGGTTCCATCTAAACTCAGAGATAAGCTTCTCAAGTTTACTGGAAATAATGTAGTTACATGTGAAGAACACTTGAAAAAATTGAAGGATATGATGGATAATTGTGAAATTGCACATGAGTATGTATTAATGAAACTCTTTATTCAGTCTTTAGTAGAGGATGCTAGGGACATGTTTAGAGAATTTCCTTATAATTCTATATGGTCAATAGATGAACTAGTTGATTGCTTTAAGGAGCAATATGGTGACAAAACCAATGAAGGATTCATGTTGAATGAATTCAATAATATAAAAAAAGAATCAAAATGAAGATGTTGTGCAGTTCAACATAAGATTTCAAAGAGATATGCATAAAAATTTTCAGGTTTTGAGATTGGATGATAGAGTTTGTTTAGCTACTTATCTCAATGAATTTGATTCTAAGATGGGATACCTCCCGAGAGACAAAAATCCAAGGACCATGAGAGAAGCATACAAAATGGATGTCAATATAGAAACTAACATGAGAGTATCTGGGAAGTTGGGTAGGAGAGAAGATTGCAAACCTGCAAAGAAAGAATTAGACAAGCCTTCAAATACTAAGCCTAAAGAGGAAATCAATATGAAGTAGACTCTAAATGCTATAAAAGACTTAAAACCATGATAAAATAAAAATCCTATAGCTCCAAATAATGATAGGTCATCCTATAACAATTATAATCCACACAATAGGATGCAAAACTACCCATACAATACCCAATTCAAGAATGGGAGGCCCATTATCCCACAGGACAGAAAGGCCAAACAAAGATACTCCTGATCCTCTTCAGATAAATTCACCTAATATGTGTAATGATGAATACTGGTGTGAGGAGTGTGAATCCCTCATAATATAGATACTTGTGTTGTTGCTCACAAGATGTATCCAAGTCAATCCCAACAAGAAAAGGAAGATGAGGAAAATTTATATGATGATTTTGGGAATGCAATGGCATATGAAAGTTTAAGAAGTGATCAATTTGATGCCCAAGACACAGATCATGAGTTGTCTTCATCATATGAAGATTAATTTGAAAATCAAGCTGAAGATCAAGATATGATTTTCTTTGAGGAAAAGGAAGTAGACATTGATAAAATAGGATGTAATACTACGAGAGGAGGAGAGCCGTTCACATCAAGAAGGCCTTCAAGTGTAGAGAGGGCTAGAATCATAGAAAAATTGGTTGCCCAAGCACAAAGTAAATATAATTTCAGAAATAGAACAGTTGGAAATGAAGTTAGCACACCAGCTAGTATGTTTGTTACAGAACCAAGAACAAGCCCTAAATAGGTATCAGAAAAATAAAAATCTACTGATAATGTGAAGAAGACAAAGGTAAAACCAATAGATAAACCAAGTAGTCCTAACATTGTTCAAAAGATTAAAATGAAGACACTAGCGATGGTTTCTCCTATATTTCCAAGGGGTGTTAAGGGAACTGAACTGAATTAGCCTACTCAAAATCAGGATAAGGATATTATTGTCAAGAAAATATCTCTAATCTTGAATATGCTCCTATTGACATGGGACAATTGACTTCTCAAATCACAGTCAGGGTTCCACTTTTGGAAATGATGAGGATTCCTGAGCATAAGGAGATGACATTGGCATAGATGAGTAGTGTCTCTACTAAAAGAGCTTTGAAATCAGAAATGAATGAAAAGGAAAACAACAAGAAGGAAAAATAAGATACAAAGGGAAAATAATCAGAAGAAATTATTTCTAAAATCCCTCAAGTTTTCTTAAACACAAATCATGTCATTCCTCCTTCAGGAACTGTTGATCCTTTTTTCTTAATATTTGTTATTAATGGTAAGATGCTCAAGAATTGCATGATTGATTTAGGTGCATCAAATACAGTCATGCCTGTAGAAATAATGAAATCAATGGGACTGCAGGTTGATACTCCTCATGGGAGATGTCAAGCAATGGATTCAAGAGAAGTTCCTGTCATAGGTGTATATGCTAAATTTGGCCTTGTTACTTAGCCATACACTTCAACATAGTCCTTGTTCATCAACCATATACAGAAGTGAATATGATTTATTCATCCTGCATGCCTGTATGATTTGACTTGTTGCCTTCTCTCCAGACGGGGTTTCGAATAGATCTCAGAATGAGAGTCTCACAACCATAGACCAATCTAGGAATGAAGGATTTTTCTCCATGAATGTGATGCACTGTAATGAAAGATTAATCTAAAAAACATGAAAGATTCAAGATTAATCTAAATGAATTTGAGTTAAGACATGATAAGAAATATGAGATTATTCTAAGAAAATGAAGCTATTCTATTGCAAGATGAGAGCTAAATGTAAATGAAATTATGAACTAAAATGAAGCAACAATTCATTATTCCAACAATGCATAAAAATGACTGGGGGTTTGGATGAGAAATGGGAGCTCTTTTATAGATTGAGAGCTTGCTCAGAAAATAAAGTTTCCTTTTTAAAATAAAATAGATAGAAAAGCTAGTTCAAATTAGCAAGCTTTCTTTAAAAGAAAACAATGAATTGTTTTCTCTTTGTTTTTAACTCTTTTCTTTTTTATTTTAACTATTTTTTCTCTTTAAAGCACATTTAATTCAAAGTTTCTATTTTTGAACTGAAGAGAATATTTTTGAGAGAATATTTAATTAAATAAATAAAGTATGACCACATAAATATGTTTTTCTCAATTATCTAAATAATTAAATTCAATTATTGAAATGAGGATATTTATTTAATAATTAAATATTATTTATTTCCTTTTTATATGTTTTAGCTAAAAGAGGTGAATTTAATTTAATTAAAGTGCTAGGACTTTATAATTAAATTAATTTAATCATAGATTTTATTTAGCTAATTGATTGATATTTAGGAATTAAATATAATGTATGATTAATATAGATTTAGGATTTTCTGCATTTGACACTTAGGTCGAGTAGAGTCAGTCAAAACTTAGAATTGCCTAGTATAATAGGACTTTGATGATCCAGAAGAATGACAAATGCAACAAAATTGGTTAGGGTTACAAGATGCCAATTTTGGGGTGTTACATTTTTCCCCTCTTTGAATTGATGTGTGAGTAGTGCATTGATTCAAAGAATAGTCTTATGCCTGAAGCACATAAGAATATATTTCAAAGATTGATGATGCAAAGATTGATTGATGAAGATTTTAGAGCCATCTCCAAGGTAGAGCTTAACTCTCCAAAGTCTAGTTTAGATTGCCAAGATGCTGTTCAAGTAGAGTTTTAGAGGGTCATCTTTATAACAAATCTTGATCCTTAGGGATTCGGGTTAGATTGCTCCGATACCTAATAAATTAAGATTTTGAGAATCATCTCCAGAACAAAGCTTGATCCTTAGGGATCTAAGTTATATTGCTCAGATACCTAATAAATTGAGATTTTGAGAATCATCTCTAGAACAAAGCTTGATCCTCAGGGATCTAAGGTAGATTGCTCAGATACATAATAGATTGATATCTTTCAAAAGAGTGTCCCTAGAATAAGGCTCAACCTTCAGGAGTCAGGGTTAGATTTCCTTGATACCTGTCTAAAAAAAAAGATAGTCAATAGAGATCTTTAGGACTATCTCCAGAATGAAGCTTAGTCCCCCAATATCTAGGTGTGTGTGAGAAATTACACCTTCATGAAATTAGGATTCAAAACTATAATTATATGGAAAGAAAATGACAATTTAGCCTAATAATTGCAATTAAATCCATGAAATCTCATGGTTCTCTATCTAAGATTTGTTGAAATATCTCTCAGCCTTAATCTCTCTCAAAGACAATCCTAGAATGAGAAATTGATAACAAAATGCTTAAATCTAGCTCAATTCTCTCAAATGATATGAAATTCTAACTCAAATGCTCATGATATTACTTTCAAATAAATAATTTTCTTCTACAAATGATCAAAATTCTATGCAAATGCTCTCAATTTCTCACAAATCGCCTATAATAAAGATGCTATGCATTCAAATTTTCTAGGATATGAAATGCATACAAAATGGCTTGTATTTATAGCAATTTCCCAAGGGTAGGGGGTAGAGTGAATTGACCATGGGTTAATCCTTGGTTGATTTTGATCCCTCAAATGATTTCAAATGTGGGACCATTTAAATGATTGTCCTCAAAGGGTGGGACAAGAAGACAAGATCCTCAATTCTCATTGGTTGATCAAATTGAGTTGAAAGAAATTAGGATTTATTTAATTCAATCATTTAATTAAATTAGCTATGTAAGGGTGAATGGGTTGGATTTAATTTTTGATTTAAAACTATACAATTAATTGATTAAAATCAATTATATAATTTGATTGATCCCTTTTAGGCTTGAATTTGATTATTTGATTTCATGATTATTTAATCCTTTGATTTTAATTGATTTTATCCAATTTCCTTGATAAATGTCCATTTGATTGATTTTGATCCATTTTGATGCATTTTGATGAGATTTAGGGCAATGGGCTGAGATTTACAAATTTAGATGATTAAGAAACACTTGGTCAATTTTAGGATTCTACAAATGCCCCTCTTTGAATTGATGTGCGAAGTGCATTGATTCAAAGAAAACTTGATTTCCTGATCATTGATTTGATGTTGATATCTGATTGATTAACTGATGCAAAACCTAATATTGATAATTTGATGCGAAACCTGATGTGAAGCTGGATGTAGAACTTGATGTAAAAACCTGATGCGAAACCTGATGTGAAACTTGATGCAGAACTTGATGTGAAACCTCACTGATAAAGTTTGAATTTTTAATGCCCCAGATTTGATGTAAGATATGATGTAGAATCTCAGTTTGATGATATGATGATGCCCCCTCAGAAATGAAAATACATTGATGTGCAGATGTCAAAGATTGGATAATACTGCTGAAGAATAGATCCAAGATGATTTCATTACTGATAAACAATGATGCTAAAAAAGATGTCAGAAGATGCCCCAGTGTGTCGAATATGCATTTTAGTCCATCTAGGTAAAAAAAACCTTCAAAATTTAAGGTAAAATAGCTTAAATAGGTTGAAAAACCCAAATTTACTATTCATTTTCACTTTTTACTATTGAGATTTTTCTCTGATCCTGTGACAATTAAAAGAAATGGTGGTCCCCATTTGAGAGCATCGGTTTGAGAGAGCACACTGTTATCAAAGACCTCTAGACTACAGGCCTCCAGTGAGTGATTTCAACCTTCCTAGTGCATTTATTTCTCATTTAATAACATGTATTACAAGTTTTTAATGTTTTTTAGATAGATTTTAGCAAAACACTGCTTAAAACTTTAAAAGCCACCTAGGTTAGTGAAAATTTTCCTCCACACATTTCAAATCCGCGTTGGAGAAATCCACAGCCGCCTAAGAATTAGGTCAAATTTTGTAACCCAATAGTTTAGCACCGCCTATGAAACCCTAGCATTTCAAGGCCACCTAGGAAAAGTTGAAAGCCGCCTAGGACTTTAAAAGGTTGTGTGTTTGATAAAGTGTCGCCCCTGATGATTAAAGGGTCACGTATGATATTTTCAATGCTGTGGGGCTGAAATGTCATGTACACTTATTCAAGTGCCACCTAAAAAGAAATGTGAGTAAACCTAAAAATAGATAAGATAAGATTATCTTCGATTGATCATCTGAAATGACTTGATTGATTTCCAAGCTAGAAAATGTGATTCCATGATGTTACTTAGTGTTTAGGATACTAGAAAAATCATACCGATGAATGTTTGATATGCCAATAAGATTGATTAAAATTATGCCAAATTGATCCCTTCTCAAGATCTAGAGGTTAGTGTTAGGGTCTGACAAAACCAGAACAATATAAGAATAAATAGTTATATGCAGAAACAATAGAAGAAAGAAACTAAACAAAGATAACACATAGATTTAATGTGGTTCACCCAAAACCTAGGCTACATCCACCTACACAGCTGTCCAACCTTTCTTATTATCCAGCAAAAATGTACACAACCTTACAATACATTATACATCTCAAATGCTAATAACATGCATTTTAGGGCAACCTCTAAAATTGACCATTTTAGGGTTTTACAATGTCGGTCTTCTTTTTCTCAAAAAAGCAAATCTCTTTCCTGAAAAAGCACCCAAAAATTTTGGCCCTTCGGGCCAGCCTCCAGTTTGGGGCTACCGCCCCTCACCTCCAGCAAGTACTAGAAATGTCCCCACAATATCAACACCTACTACATGATCAATCACCACAATATCAAAAATCTCCCACTTGGAGACTGATCAGGCTCCACACCAAATAATCTCCCACTTGGAGACTGGAACCAGATGACAATGTAGTATGTGCAACTCCCACTGGATAAATGACCTTGCTATGTATTAAACCCATGTTCATCAGTCAAGAAGCCCAATAGAAGCTGAGTAAGAAACTAGCTTCTCCTTGGGGACTACCTTTGTGAACATGTCTACAAGATTTTCACTTGTGTGAATCTTTTCAAGCCGTAACTGGCTATCCTCCAAAATAGACCTTATGAAATGGTACCTAAGCTGTATGTGCTTTGTCCTTGAATTAAAAGAAGAATTATTTGCAAGATGAATGACACTTTTTTACAATGGGTGATCTTTCTACTTCTGACCCAATTCCTCTAGAAAACATTGTAACCAAATCATCTCCTTGTTAGCTTCTATAGTAGCTACATACTCAGCTTCAGTAGTTGAAAGTGCATTAACTTTCTGCAATCTAGAAATCCAACTGATTGTAGTAGCCCCTATAGTGAAAACATACCCTGTATTACTCCTTGTATTAATATCTCTTGCTAGATCAGAGTCAACAAATCCACTCAGAACAAAACTAGATCCTATGAAACATAATGCCTTTTTAGTAGTTCCTCTCAAATATCAAAGAATCCATTTAACAACATTCCAATGTTCCATACTTAGATTGCTCATATACCTGTTGACAACTCCCACTACATAAGAAATATCTGGCCATGTGCATACCATTGCATACATTAGACTACCAACAGCTAATGAATACAGGATGTTAGACATTTTATTTACCTCTTCCTATGCCTTTGGGTACATTTCCTTAGTCAATTTGAAATGACTAGCCAAAGGTGTATTGACTGCTTTTGCATCCTGCATATTGAATCTTTTCAATACCTTCTTTATATACTCACTTTGGGACAAATTCAAAGATCTATTTTTCTTGTCCCATGTAATCCTCATACCAAGGATTTGCTTAGCAGCACCCAAATCCTTCATAGAAAATGACCTTGCTAATTTCTGTTTAATTTCATTTATGTGTTGTATATTGGACCCAGCAACAAGCATGCCATCAACATAGAGTAATAGGATAATGTAACTCCCATTATCCAATCTCTTAAAATATACATAGTGATCATAATGACATCTATGGTAACCTTGTTCAGCCATGAAACTATCAAATTTTAAATACCATTGGCGTGGTGCCTACTTTAGGCCATACAAACTCTTCCTTAACCTGCACACCAAATTCTCCTTACCCTTGACCTCATATCCCTCTGGTTGCTACATGTAAATTTCCTACTCCAAATCTCCATGGAGAAAAGATGTTTTGACATCTAGTTGTTCAAGATGCAAGTCATCTATAGCCACAAGTCTATCCTTATACCTCTTCTTTCCTTCATCTTCCTCCTTCAGCCTATAAACCCATTTTTTAGGCAAGGCTCTTTTTCCTTTAGGTAAAGGGACTAAGTCCCAAGTCTTAATTTTCAACAAGGAGTCCATCTCCTCTTTCATGCCCAGCTTCCACTATTGTTTGGCATCCACCTGCATTACTTCTTCATATTCTTCTGGTTCACCAGAATCAGTCAATAAAATGGAATACAAAGAAGGAGAAAACCTTTTAGGAGGTCTAATTTACCTTGTAGAATGTCTAACACTTAAAGGAGTTTGTGGGATAACCTGTTGTTGCTGAGAATCAAGTACCAGTGGTGTTCCTTTTTCAGGAGTCTCATCCAACTCCACATATTCTTTTCTAACCCGTTCATGCTTCTTTTCCTGCAACTATTCTTTATACATGACCTTCTCATTGAATATAAAATATCTACTTCTAATTATCTTAATATTTTCAAAATCTCATAACCGATAACCATAGTCATCTACTCCATATCCAATAAAGGTATATTTTTTAGGTTTAGCACCAAGCTTGGTTCTATTTTCTTTATCAACATGAACAAAAGCTTCACAACCAAAAAATTTCAAAAATGAATAATTTACCTTTTTACCAGTCCATGCTACCTCTGGAATACCACCATCTAAAGGGGATGAAGGTCCTCTATTTATCAAATAGACTGTAGTGTTTACATCATCTACCCAAAAATGAAGGGGCAGTCTAGCATGCAATCTCATGCTCCTTGTACGTTCCATGATTGTCCTATTCATTCTTTCTGACACACCATTTTCTTGTGGGGTTCTTGGAACTATCTTCTACCTTTGAATTCCACTGATAGAACAATAATATTTAAAGACTGTGCTGCAATACTCACCTCCATTATCAGATCTGAGACACTTCAACTTCTTTCCTGTCTCATTCTCAACCAAAGCTTTCCATTTCTTAAATATTTCAAAAACATCAGATTTTTGTTTCAGAAAATATACCCATGTTTTCCTAGTTGAATCATCTATAAAAATAACATAATAATGAGATCCATCAAGAGATGATACCTGAGCTAGTCCCCATACATCTGAATGCACTAGCTCTAACTTCTCACTCTTCTTTTCTTTCCCAACTCTGACAAATCTGACTCTTTTCTATTTACCATAAACGTAGTTTTCACAGAACTCTAAATAAATATTTTTAGTCCTGGCAATAGATTTTTAGAGTGAAGGATTTTCATCCCTTTCTCACTCATGTGCCCAAGCATATGGTGCCACATTTTTGAATTTGTTCCTGCAACATCTATAGTAGCTTTGCTTGCATTAACATTATTAGTAGCAACTAAGGTAGAATAAGTGTTACCAATACACAGATATAATGTGCCTATCTTCAAACCTTTAGCTACTACTAATGAACCTTTAGTGACCTTCCAGACATTGTCTATAAGCATGACTATGCAGCCTTCACTACCTAGTTGTCCTACATAAATTATATTTCTTCTTAAATTAGGGACATGCCTTACATCCTGAAATACCCAGTCATTTCTATTTGGCAACTTGATCTTTATTTTCCCTTTCCCAACAATAGGATAGGGCTCATCATCACCCAAATATACCTATCCAAAATCACCTTGAGCATACTCTTGAAAATATTTTCTATGGTGTGTAGCATGGAATGAAGCCCCATAATCAATTACCAAGGAATCATTAACATTATCCAAACATAATATTAAATCATCTTGTAAAGTATTACTTGCAACATTAGCTTCCTTACTGTTATCTTCATTTCCATCTCCTTGTTTGTTTTTCTAAGACCAACAGTCTTTCTTTAGGTGACCAGGCTTTCCATAGTACTAGAAATATTTCTTTCCTTTAGATTGAGAACGTGCTTTATTTGACTTCCCTTGTGACTTGCCATGCAAAAGGTCTTTTCCTCTTTCACTTGTTCTTCCTTTGTTCTCCACGTTTAAAGCAGAACCTGATGAGGTTGAAGTTTCACCTATGATTTTTTGTCGCATTTCCTTGCTTAGGATAACACCAACAAATTCATCAAATTTCAAAGTATTTGAACTAGAGACAGAGTTGCTTACTACCATAACCAAACTATTCTAGCTTTCTGGCAAAGAACATAAAAGTAAGAGAGCCCTAACCTTTTCATTGAATACAATTTTTATGGATGACAATTGACTGGTGACATTATTAAATTCATTTAAATGATTTGATATAGATCCTCCCTCACCCATTTTCATATTAAACAAATGCTTCATAAGAAATACCTTATTTGAAGCTAAGGGTTTCTTGTATAACTTAGCCAATGTCTCCATCAGCTCTATGTTCATTGTTGCCTTTGATATGTTGAATGTTACAGATGGTGCAAGGCATAATCAAATAGATCCTAGTGCCTTCCTATCCAAGACCTCCCAGTCCTCTACTGACATAGTTCCTTGTTTCTTTGTTTTTCCTTCAATGGCTTCCACAGGTCCTTTTGATACAAATAATCTTTCATTTTCATTTTCCACATCTAAAAATTATGGCCATTGAATTTTTCTATCTTGAATTTGGAATCCTCCATTAATCCCACTCAAATCTAAAATTCCTATCAATCTATAGCAACAAACCTCACTTTGATACCAATTGTTAGGGTTTGACAGAACCAGAATGATATAAGAATAAACAGTTATATGCAAAAACAATAGAAGAAAGAAACTAAACACAGATAACACATAGATTTAATGTGGTTCACCCAAAACCTGGGCTATGTCCACCTACACAGTCATCCAACCTTTCTTATTATCCAAAAAAAATGTACACAACCTTACAATACATTATTCATCTCAAACGCTTATAACATGTGTTTTAGGGCAACCTCTAGAATTGACCATTTTATGGTTTTATAATGTCGGTCTTCTTTTTTCCAAAAAAGAAAACCTCTTTCCCAAAAAAGCACAATATCAATAGTTAGGAACAATAGGTTGATGCACTCAAAATAGAGAAAGGATAGATTTAATGTGTTTTATTGACTTAGAATGATCTACCAATAGAGAGAAATAATATGATTCACTTTGTTTCAAAATGTAGGAACATTGCCATAAGTTGCAAGTACAGGGTGTGGTTTCTTGAATTTTTGATTTAGTAGACAAGTTGACTCTTCTTGAGAGATGTATGATCAAGACATGTGGTCTTTGTTTCCTTCTTGATCTCCCTTAGTTTTAGCTGAATCAAGATCTATTGACAGCTATGGCAATGTAATGACCCTGCTCAAGTCTAACCTCAAAATGCTGATTGAAAGCTCAAGGAATTTCGTTAAACAATTCACATGCAAACTTCTGACTTGCTAGTCTGAGTTATCAGACTGATTGTATGCTTGATAAATGTTGAAAGGAGACTTCAAATGATTAAAATTCAACACTTTAATGTCTAAACTATCATCTAGATGCATATACAACCTCCTTTTTATCATTTACAATGTACTTCAATGATTTCTATATGTAAATTATTCATCTTCAGCCACTCAACATTATGTCAAACAATTGGCATATAATGGGTATATGACTGTTATAATATTTTAGTTTGCAAGGTTTTCCCTTTGACTAAAAGTGGGTGATGCAAATGTTTAATAATGAATGCCAAATGATCTAATAATGAAATGCACTTTCCTTCACATGAGTTCCTAATGAATTAATTCATTCCTATAGCCAAGCACATTTTTACAAACACTTGGCATGCAACCCAATACTTTAATCAAAATGAACATTATGCCAGACAATAGACATGCAACTTATCTCCCCATTTATTGACTAACAATTTGCAT
>MU224825.1:742063-762824 GCA_018584345.1 Thuja plicata
AATGTGTTAATTGTTTAGAATAGATTGAATTTACTATCACTGAAAGTTTATTATCAATTCTGTTCTTCCAACATTATATGTAATAAAATTACTTGTATACAGAAAACTTAACTAGATCAGTAAAATTACTTGTATAAAATTACTTGTATATGTATAGTGATTAATTACATGATAATAGAGAAATATTTCTACTATTATCAAATTAAATTAACTATATCATAATAGAGAAGAATATAATATTATATTATATTACAATATAATAGAACCTCTTATTAAATATAATATTTTATTCACATTATAAACAACAGAATTAATATATACTAATAACAATGTTTTAACCTGCCAGAAGACAATGGCGACTTTTATCAAGTGCTGACTTCATGAAAAGACAAGACACCAACTTAATTTATATCCAATTGATTATATTGGAGGCTGGGCAGAAAGTAAGCGATAATATATTGTTTACCATAATAGCAGTAATTAGAAATTCAAATCTGGTCACAACTTAGCAAGTATCGATGAGTTTTGTTATGATACGATTCACTCAAACAATGATATTGTGAAGGGATGCCAAAGTAGTTATAAGACGTGCCACTTAAATGCAACCATTTGACATATATATTACTGATTTTTTTTTTAACCAGCACATAAGCAATTTAGGGATCCGGCATCAAATAAGATTTTTAGTCATATTACAATGAATCAACAAAATTAGAGTGTCATTAGCATCTAGTCGGCCAATTGGGTTTCTACAAAAACACGGATAGTAGAATTTATAAGAGAATTGATCGAATATGTAGAAAAACTCCAGTCAGCGAATGAAAGCATCCAATCAATGAATAAGGAATTACTAAAACAGCAGTTGACTCAGTCCATAAACATAGTCAGCAGAATTTACAAGGAAAATATATAAATCTAAATACGTGGATTGAAGGCTTACAACAATGTAGCAACAACAGATTTAATGTTTCAAATGGCGTATATACATCAAACATAATACAATGTATATTGTTTTATATATAATATAAAAATATATTAAACATTCATAGCGCAGCAACCGCCAAGGATTTTGGGAAGGACGGCGGTCGGGGGTTCAATCCATGTTGCTAGCTTTAAATAGCCAAATTCTGGCTACCTTAAAAACAAAATAACAAATACATCTACCAGTTAGTAGATATCTCATCGCACTGAGCCATTAAACATTTGGTACCGAGTCTTTTTCAAAACAATGCTACTAGGATAGAGAGCATTTAATAGTTGATACCAAGCCATTTAAAAAGAGGGCAGACAAAATGAATATAAAAGATGAACAAGGCTGGTATATAGCTGCATATGTAACTGAATATCTATGACTGTATATATATATATATATACACTATTGTGTTGTGCTATCAACGATGCCAACGAGAATAATATGGGCAGAGTTTGCAAAAAAAAAAAAATAACACAAAACTCTACCCAAGCAGATTTAAATAAAACAGTGTATCGCCATTCCCTTCCTGCGGCTGGGAAAAAACTAAACTTTTTAATAAAATGATTTATACATGCTAAAAAAAAAGGGGGGGGGGGTTGTAAACTTGCAGACCCGGAACTTTAAACAATACAGTGGATCTTGAACATAATACTGCTAATGCATTTTATATTGAAATAAAACTCTAATAACTTTGCCCTTATTAAAATGGCAATTTTTAATATGGCAAAGTTGAAACCAGTCTGTGTAATAGATCTAGACTGTTACACCAATTTATGAACATTTTCCCATAATCATATCAGCAGATGGGTATCCTTAAATTACAATAGAGACTCTCTTATGGCAAAAGAGATCTCTTGTTGTGCTGATCTTCTCAGAAACAACATATGCAACAACTTTTCACTACCACAAACCTGCACTCAACAACAAAAAAAAGAGAAACAAAAAAAATAAATAGAGAGAAGAATGAAGGAGGAATAATGAGAGATTTTAGGGTTTGTAGATGTTTTAAAGAGGCCCCAAACCCTAATTTCAAATTAGGGTTTGGAGGGCCATTTCATATATATAATTTTTATTTAGAAGTTATGTTGATTTCTATTTATTATAAACATTGATTAAGTTGTGACCATTTAATTTCATTGAGCATAAATAGTGTAATTTAATTGGTGAAATGTTACTTTGTTTTTTTCATTTCGTTAATGATATAAATATTTATGAGTGGAACTTTCAAAGATTAGTAAATCTTTTTTTTATATGTTAATAGTAATTAAAGTTTAATAATTAGGATTATTTTTCCCCTTTGTCGTGTTTTATCATTATCGTTAATTAAATTAAGTTATGGATTTATTTATTTTTATTCTTGAATTGAAGAATTGTAAATAGTAAAAACTACATAATTGACTCTTAATTGTTTTATTATTATTATTTTTTTTTTTGATAAATTCTCTTAGTAACTTAATTTCATTTACTACACAAATTTTTATGATTAAATTAAAGTTATGTTATTTCAATGAAATAATTAACATTATAAAACTTTGTATTAATAAAATAGTTATTCTTAACGTTGAATAATCAGGAGAAGAAATGTAGTTTATTAATTTTCGTTTAGCTAAGAAAATATTTATTTGTTTATTGTTAAATACTTCCTTTGGCATAATAGAATCGCTCCTTAGGAATACTTAGGATAGATCGTAATATCTTTAATAAACTCAAATGTAGGGGAAAGTTCATTTCCCCTTAATACTTTTCTTATTCTCTTGTCGCCTAATGACTTCCGTCGTGTAAGGGATGGAGGTACGCTAGCGCAAGCCTTACAATCCCTTACATGTCATTGGGTGACTCACCCAAGCGAACTTACGATCCCAAAGCTTCACCTTGAAGGGCTTTTGTGTATCCTAGTAGTCTTAGAAGTATGTTATTGATTGTACAAAAAATTTTGTTGTTGTGTTTTTGCCTGTTTATTTTTTGGGCATTACATTGGTAGCTTTTGATTGTCCATTACCTTGGGGATAGTAAATGGATGAAGAATGATGAGTAATATGGAACATGTCACAAAGTTCATCTACATCCTTGTTCTTAAATTTTTTTCCATTATCCGTGATGATGGCGTGAGGAATGCCATATCTGCAAATGATATGATTAAGGATGAACATGGAAATTTGCTTCCCCATTGCAGTTGTTAAAGGGACGGCCTCAACCCATTTAGTGAAGTACTTTGTTGCAGTGAGAATGTACTTATATCCATTTGAAGAAGGTGGATAGATCATGCCAATCAAATCAAAACCCCATTGGTATAATGGCCATGGTGTGACAAATGGGTGTAATTCTTATGCTGGTGCATGGATCATGTCTCCATGGTATTGACATTTTCCACAAACTTTGACAAATTGACAAGCATCTCTTTCTAAGGTTTTCCAAAAGTACCCCATACGTAGGATTTCTAGCTAGGTTTAAACCACTTAAATGTGACCCACAAAACCCCTCATGGACATCTTTTAAAGCTAATTTTTATTCATCTTCATCTAGACATCTAAGGAGTGTTCCATCAAGACCCTTACAATACAATGTGTCAGAAAGGATGGTATAATGAGCCACTAATCTTATGAAATTTTTCTTTTGAGCACGGGTTTGGTCTATGGGTAAGGTTTGGTTTTTTAGGTAGTCATAAATGGGTCCATACCATGGTGAGTCATGTCCATTTATAAGGGCAATAATTTGGGTATCAGGTAGGTTCACTGCTGGTTTAACCAATTCTTCCACCAAGAACTCATACCTTTTGTTTTGATCAGGCATTTGAAACAAAGATGCCAAGGTAGCCATTGCATCTGCTGCTCTATTCTTGTCACATGGGATTTGTTCAAAAGTAATCAAAGAAAATTAATTTTTCCAATCATCCACCAATTTCTTGTAAGGCATCAATTTTTTATCCTTGGTATTATACTCATTATTTATTTGATTGATGACTAATTGAGAGTCCCCATAGACTTGTAATTCTGTGACATTCCATTCCAAGGCCATCTTGAGACCTATGACCAAAGCTTCATACTCCACAATGTTGTTTGTGCAAGGGAATAATAACTTGTAAGATTTTGGGATTGTGTAACCTTGAGGAGTGATCAAAAGGATGCCTACCCCACTAACATTTTGGGTGTAAGATCCATCAAATTATAAAGTCCATGTCTTAGCTTCCACATTAACAATCTCAGAATCTAAAAACTCTACTTGAATTGGATGTGTAGATTCTTGAGTATATTTGGCCAATTGATCTACAATAACTTGACCTTTAATTTCTTTCCTATCAACATAGTCAATGTCAAACTCACTAAGCACCATTACCCACTTTGCAATCCTTCTAGTTAAAGCTATTTTTCTAAGTAGATATTTCAATGGATCAATTTTGGTTATGAGCTTCACCTTATGCATCAACATATAATGTCTTAACTTTTGAGAGGCAAATATCACTGCTAGGAAAGCCCTTTCCATGAAACTATAGTTTAATTCATATTTGATCAAAGTTATACTCAAGTAGTAGATAGCTCTTTCTTTTGATTCATTATCTTCTTGTGCCAATAAGACTCCTAAAGATTTTTCTATTGCTGATATATAGAGTAACAAAGGTTTTCCTTGAATAGATGACATCAAGATGGGTGGATTCATCAAGTATGTTTTCAACAATGTAAAGGCTTTATCACATTCTTCATCCCATGTTAAGATGGTGTCTTTATGTAGCAATCTTGTGAAAGAATGACACTTTTCCGCCAATTGAGAAATGAACCTCCTTATAGATTGAAGTCTTCCTTGAAGTGACCTCATTTGAATAATATTCTTTGGAATGTCCATGTCCATTATTTCTTGTACTTTTTTGGGATCTACTTCAATGCCTTTTGCAGAAACAATGTACACTAGGTGTTTTCCAGATTGTACCCCAAAAGCACACTTCTTTGGGTCGAGTCTTACTTTGAATTGCTCTAGCCTTGTGAAAATATTTTCAAGTATGGGTAAGTGATCTTTTCATTCATGTGATTTATCTAGAATGTCATCCACATAATCTTCTAGAAAGGTATGCATCATATCATGGAAAATGATAGTCATTGCTCTTTGATAAGTGGCTCCAGTATTTTTGAGACCAAAGGGCATTACATTCCAACAAAAAATACCCCATGGACATGTAAAGGTTGTCTTCTCTTGATCTTGAGGTGCAATTTGGATTTGATTATACCCACTAAATCCATCCATAAGTGAAAACATAGAATGACCGATAGTTAGATCCACAATAGCATCAATGCTCGGTAATGGAAAGTCATCTTTTGAGAAAGCAAGGTTTAAATCTATGAAATCCGTGTAAAATCTTATGGATTTATCATGTTTGATAAACTGGTACAATGTTGGAAATCCATTCGGCATATGCAATTACTCTTATAAATCCCACCTTGAGCAAATTTTCCAATTCTACTTTGACTAAAAGGGCTACACGTGGATGCATTTTTCTCAATTTTTGCTTGACGGGCTTAACCCCAGGTTTCACATTCAAATGATGCATTAAGAAACTTGGACCCAATCCAGGCATGTTAGCATATGACCATGCAAAGTTGACTTTCTTTTCTTGAAAGAATTCGATGAACTCTTTCCTCTCCAAGGGACTCAAAGATTCAGCCAAGTGAATAAATTTGGGATCCACTTCGGTACCAATGTTAACCTTTTCTATCATTTCAATGAGTATAGGTGATCTTTCATATTTATGTGTTGGTAAGGTGTCCAACCTCTCTTCCTTAGGTTCCATAGTTGGGTTTTCACCTTTGGAAACATCCTTTATTTTTACTTTTTTTTGGGTCTAGCATTGCCACATGGTGGTTTTCACCACTAGACCTTCTCATTTTTTGTATTTTTTCTTTTCATTTTGTGGATTAAGAGGTTGAACACCTTCCCCTATCATCATGTACAGAGTGAATTCATTGATGGAAGAATTTGGTTCAACCGCATTTAGGAATAAGGCCATTACATTGTCATTTGGGAAGTATAGTAAGTCATTTGGCTCAGAAAGATCCCAATCAATAAGTTCAGGGTGCATTAAGGAAAAGGAATCATTGGATGAATTATTGTTTGAAGGATTGAGGGACATAAATTCATTTGAGGGTTCATACATAGTATCATCAAGGTCTATGACATGTGCCTCTTCAAGATGGTCCATGGAAGAAGGATCAAAATCCTCTTCACTAGAATCCTCTAAGATTTCCATGGGAAAGAAAGCATGTGGATTAAACAGTAGGTTAGAATCTCTCACCCACAAAGGTACCAAAGTTTCACCTACCCATTGAGTGTAGGGAGGTACTGGTTCTACATTAGATTGTTGAGGTTCACTTGATGTTTGAGTAGAAGTTGAACCTTGAGTCACATGTTCTTGATTCTCAACTTTAGGAGGAGTTGCATAAGTGTGAATGGTATCAACCTCTATGTCATGAAAAGATTCTTTGGAAGAGGAATCCCACTCATAATCCCTAGAATAATCTTCACTTTCAGAGCCTACCATGTGTATATGTGCACAAAAATCATGCATGGGACTTGAACTTTCTCCCTTATGTTGAAAAACTATGTCGGCTTTCTCTTCTTTTTCTCTCCAAACTAGTTCAATAGGTTATAAAAAACCCCTATGTCAAACTCCTAAGGGTCCTCTCCCCTTATATCCCATTTTCTTCATGATATAAAATCCTTTTCCATATTGATAAGTTTTGATGTTGATATGTTGCCCCCTTTCAAAGGAATTAGTTGAATTATCCTCCTCTTTATAAAGCCATTGTAATACTTCATTATCCTCTTTTTCCATTTCTTGCTTGTCACATTCTCTCACAAAATGAGAATTATACTTGTGAGGTTGATGATATTTTGATGGCTTCCCATGTGTCCTTGGAGATGTAGGTAGATCAAATAGGGAAACAAAATATTCCCCTACCCCTTTTGAGTGAATTTTGCATTGTTTCTCAAATTGGTTCATCATGTCACTCATCTTTTGATAATGATATTTCTTAGCTTGTTCTCTTTCTTCCTTAGTGGGTTTCAAAGTTTCCATTCTCAATGTTAAAGTCTTGACTGAATTATCATTTGAATTTTGACCCTCATAACTCATCTTTTCTTTGCCCTTAGTTGATGTAGTTGAGTTAGTTTGAATAGGGTTAGAAGTTGATGTAACATTTGATGTTGGTTTTGAAATTTCCTCTTTATGTTCTTCCATGGTAATATAAGGGATGAATCCTTCCCTATTATGAGGTATGAATAGTTCATGACTTGGCTTCAAGGCATTGCAATATTGAAATGGATTTTAATCCCCTCCAATCGTGATCTCTTCCCCCATGTGTGGAAACTTTATGCATTGGTGATAGGTAGAAGGTACTGCTTGCATTTCATGTATCCATGGCCTTCTTAATATGATATTGTAAGTCAATTTCATATCAAGGACCTGACATATGGTATTCTTTTTGATAGTTCCCACTTGAATTGGTAGAATAATCATACCCTTTGAAGATCGTTCCTCCTCATCATAAGCCTTAATGGTGATTTTCTTTTTAGGATCAATGGAAGAATCGGTTAACCCTAATGAATTAACAAGGTTTAAAGTGAAAATATTAAGAGAAGCTCCCCCATCTATGATAACTCTCTTAACCCTATGCCTTTGGATTAACACTTCTATGTGCAAGCATAAGTTTTGAGGATGTATGATAGACATATCATCTTGCTCTGAAAATGAAAGACAATGAGGGGCTATGAGATGTCCTACCATGTTTTGAAATTTATCTTCCTCCAAGTTTATAGGAATGGTGGTCTCAACCAAAGATTTTTCCAAGATCTCCTTGTGATTAGGAGATAATTTCAACAACTCCAAAATTGATATTTGTGCTGGAGTCTTTTGTAATTGATCCACCAAACTATAAGGCTTTGTTGTAGGTGGTGTTTGTTTAGCCAAAATAATTGGTGTTTTGGGACCAATATTAATAGGAATACCCACTTATAGGGTAAAATTTGAGGCTTTCCCCCTTGTGATGGAATTAGAGGTTTCCACTTTAGGTTGATCTTTGATCACAACAACATTGGTAGTACTCTCATGAACGGATATAGCATTGATAGTATTATCATAGGTATGTGCAAAGTTAACATTATTATTGACTCTTGCATTGTTCCCATTATTTGCTCCATTATTTGAGTTGGAAGATTCTCCTTTTTCATGTTTATAGAAAGGAGTCTTAAAGGCCATGTGATCTTGATTAGTTTGAGGTCCCTTTTATTTTATCACACCATTGTCAATGAGATCTTGTACCACATGTTTGAGATGCATGCAATCATTGATCTTATGTCCCCGATTTCTATGGTACTCACAATGGTTATTCTCATTCCACCAATTTGGCTTGATTTAAGGTTCATATGGTTGAGCCCTTGGTAGGTCAATAAGTTTATTTGCAATAAGTTTCCTTAATGAATTTTCCAATGGTTCACCCAAATTAGTGAATGTCCTTTTGGGTGTAGGTGCAAAGAAATGTTTAGGCTTGTAAACCCCTTGATTATTCCCAAAGTTGTTATTAGTGTTGTTGTTAAAGGGCACTTTGGGTGCTTGATTCAAATTATTGGATTGAACTGAAATTTGAGTGAGATTGAAAGGGGTGGCCTTTAAAGTATTTACCTCTACCACTCCATCATTGACCACTCCTTTATTGTTGTTATTTCTCATCCAAAACTGGTTGTTGTTAGGGGTATTGCGATTTTGATTAGGATTGGAGGTATTGTTATTGTTGTTATTCTTTTTATCCTTGTAAAGTTTAATCTCCCCACTTTTGACCAATACCTCTTCTGTTGTTACCCCATTCTCAATTAGGTCTTGAAATGACCTAGGACATTGTAGCCTTAACCGATAGTTCATTTCATGATTCAAGCTATTCACAAAGATATCCATCTTCTCCTTTTCAGGTACACTTCGAGGGTATCTAGCGAATACCGCTCTCCATCATTGTAGGAAAAGTAGGAATCCCTCTCCTCTTTGCTTGGTGTTACATAAATTAAGCATTTTAATCTCATGTTTGATATTATAAGAGTGATGAGTTACAAACTTAGAGTCCAATTCTTCAAAGTTTCGAATGCCAGAGGGTAACTTCAAAAACCACTCCATTGCCATACCTCCCAAACTTCTAGGGAATAACCTCATTAGGTAAGTTATTTCATGCATGAAATCTAGACTTAAGGCACAAAATTCCATTAAGTGATCTTGAGGATCAGTTTTTCCTTCATATTTTCATATTTAGGAAAGATAGCATTAGTTGGGAATGGAACCATGATTAATGACTTATCAAAGGGAAAAGGACACAAAGCTTTGATAGAAAAGGGTTTGGGAACCCCGCTTTGTTTCATCGTGTCCAATTGCATTTGAAAAAGTTGGATTTGCTTGTTCATGATATTAATGGGGTTAGCACCAGATTCCTTTTTTTTGAGTTTGTTGACATCGTAGTCATGTGGAAGTTTGAGACCCATTTGTACTAGGTCTAGAAAGTACTTTTCCTTATCTTTTTCCAACACTTTTTCCATAAGCTTCATGAAGAAGGGACTTTGCATTGATTTATTAACCTTTTCATCAGTTTCTTCCTAATCATTAGGGTCAATGTTTCCCCCATTGTTATTATTATTTAACCCTTGGTTGTTAGGGTCAAGGTTAATTCCTCCAAGGTTGTTGTTGTTTAACCCTTGATTTTTAGGGCCAATGTTTCTTCCTTCATTGGTATTATTATTTGATCCTTGATTGTTAGGATCAAAATTTCCCCCTCTATTGTTATTCATATCCTTGTTGACATGATTGATTTGGTTGGGATCCATATTTCCAAATGGAAAGGACATTGTTGGCTCTGTTTCTTTTATAAGTTCAAGCAAAGGTCTTGAAGAACTAAAAGGATCACCCAGAAAAGGACACTCTTGCCTTACATAAGATTTGTTAGGTTGTAGGGTAGCCTTAATGTAATGAGATCATGTAAAATATGATATTAAAATAAATCAAATGAAGATCTTAGGCCTTTTATCTCACTTAATTGATTAATCCTTGGATGATTTTTCAAAAGATCCAATAATGGCAAATTATGATCAAGTTGCAGGTACACAGAGGTAAAATCCTAAAAAGGGTATCCAAAAATGTGAGCAACTTATTTTCAGACCTCTAGGAAATATCCACTATTTTCCCTTCTTTGTTTCTGGGCGGCTCTTACTTGTGTGTAGGTAGCCATTAAATTCTTATACATAGTTACTGGAATTTCTTTATACAGTACTCTGTAGTTAGCAAGTGACATTTTCCTGTTGATAGGTGGTTTAAAATTGTTTTCACGCGACACTTTCTAGTGGCTTATGTGGATTATAAAGGTTTCTAGGTGGTGTTTTAAAGTTCCAAGCATAACTGAATTGCTGGTACATGGCTCTTTTCTGATCAAAGTTGAAATTTTCAATTTTTTTGAATTTTAAAAGTTTAAAGGTTTTGATCAAACTTGTTACAGAAGATTCTTGCATAAAAAATAAAGTACAAACTCAACACACACATCAAATTTGAACCATATCCCTAAAACAACACTAAAAGTGTATGTTCTCAGATGTTTTGTTTACGGGTATAGCACAAGAAATTATTCCAAGCAGTCTACCTAAGATTCAAACAAATATGGTGTTTAACAATGGCTCTAAAAAGGTAGGCTTACTAATTAACAAGGTTTTAATCACACCTCCGTTCTAACTCTTGTCAAGTTCCTTTACCCCATTGTAGGCTTCCCACATGCACGAAAGTACAATTTTGCACAATCCTAAAGGACTACTCGAGGAAGTGAGGATGAATTGCATAAGAATTAGTCAATTTGTGATTAAGGTAAAGTGCATTTTTTTATAGTGGGTTGGATGATATCATGGAAAAAGTGATTGTCTCCCACTTTGGGTCATTCCCTCTCACCGTCTTCGTAAGGAAAATTTCAAGAGGTAGGCCCTTTAAAGCTCTATTTTAATCTAGCATACATGGAAAATAAGGAATCAAACTTGGTTCAACAAGTTTGGGAATTTGATTCACTTAGAAAGTGAAGAGCATATCCCTATTGTTGTTTCTTGTTCAAAACACCTCAAACACGCTTGTTCTTTTTCAACCCCTTGACAAGGGGGTTCTTAAAATTGAAGTGTTTGGTTAATTCCTTATCCCTTTCTTTCTACCAAATTGAATTTTCACGTTTGGCTTTTTGATTCACTTTGAAAAGTTAAGAGCATATGCCTAATGCTTTTTTAATTTGAAAAATAATAGGGGTTTTCCTAATTAGACTATGTTTAAATGAAAGCTACAATTTAAGCAATGCAAGCTTAATTAGAAAAATACCTTGTTTTTGAAGCTAGCAAAGGCTAGGTGCATTTTTTATATATTTTGTTTTTTTTCAACTCACCTAGTGGCGATCGTTCCCACTCTGGCTCCTCCAACAAGCTCATTAACACAAAAAAGACAAAGTGAAGAAAAACTTGCAAATCCAAATGAAAAATCACTCCTAAGTTCTTTTGATCAAATTTTGCAAAACAATCAAGCTTAAAGAACTAGAAATGAAAATCAATCAAAGAGTAGGGAATTTCTTTTTGTATGCAAAGAAAACTTTGATATAATGGTCATACAAATTCTCTTCCTTTTTTAAACTTTCCAAAATATTTGATGCATGAATTTATTTAGAGAGTTTATTTTGTGCTCTTACCTCTTTGCTAGGTCTTGTAACTCTTTTATCTAGTTTCTGTACTTTTGGATGATTTTTCATCTGCAAGAATTGAAAATAAAGAGAGTTAGAAAGATGCACAAATCAATTAAAACTTGATAAAAAGAAAAAAAATTCTACGTGGCATTTAGCATCTAATACATGAATTTTAACTATTAGAAAGCGGAACTTAAAACTTTGAAAGCAACAATTAAAAGTTAAAAAGAGGCTCTGGAAAATCCACAGGTGGCTAAAGATAAACCATAGGTGGCACAAATTGTGCAAATTGTGGTTAAAGAAAGATAGTACACGGCTTTAGAATGATCATAGGTGGTCTTTTGCTACTAGTAGGAATCCCTTTACAGAAGCAGGTGACACAATTTATCTTCTACGTGGCTTAAGAATGATAGACAGAAAAAGAAGAAATTTTTAATTGGCTCTTCACTGTTCACAGGCGGCATTAGAATCTTTGTAGGCGGCTCTTCTCTTATGTTCTATAGAATGACAAGAAAGTGAACCAAAACACACCAAAATATGATAACAATGAGTAAAATGAGGCATAAAGACCCACAGTGGGCGCCATTTGTGTGTGAGAAATTACACCTTCATGAAATTAAGATTCAAAACTACAATTCTATGGAAAGAAAATGACAATTTAGCCTAAGAATTGCAATTAAATCTATGACATCTCATGGTTCTCCATATAAGCTTTGTTGAAAGAGCTCCCAGCCTTAATCTCTCCCAAGGACAATCTTAGAATGAGAAATAGATAACAAAATGCTTAAATATAGCTCAATTCTCTCAAATGATATGAAATTCTAACTCAAATGCTCATGATATTACTTTCAAATCAACAATTTGCTTCTACAAATGATCAAAATGCTATGAAAATGCTCACTATGCTCTCAATTGCTCACAAATTGCCTATAATAAGGATGCTATGCATTCAAATTTTCTAGGATATGAAATGCATATAAAATGGCTTGTATTTATAGCAATTTCCCAAGGGTAGAGGGTAGAGTGAATTGACCATGGGTTAATCCTTGGTTGAGTCTGATCCCTCAAATGGTTTCAAATTGGGGGTGTAATACCCACCTCTTAGTTTGCTTTTTAGTTTTGGTTGCCAAACTCTTTTGGGCCTTCTCATGTATGTGTTGTTTATTTTAGATGGTTTAGAGGATATTTATGTATCACATTTCAATATGTTATTGATTCATTGCTTAGAGCATTATATCTCCTATTTGTATATGATTTATGGTTATTTCATGATGTTGATGTATATGTTAGGATGTCATTTTGATTATGGTTTTTCTGACAATACTGACCCTAGATTTATATGCACATGGATCATTTATATGTTTTACATTGCTATTTAACGTGATTGATATGGTATGGGATAGAGTTGTAGTTACTTGCTTGAGTGAGATCCACGTGATAAACTAATCTCAACCATTGTTTGCTATATGATATGCATGTATGCTCATCTTTGTGATGATAGGTTTGCAGGTACCGGGCTACGTCTTCCCTGAATTGGCAGGAGTGAGCGTGCCCTATCACAATATCTCAATGGTAAGAGAGGGGAGATAGTATTCAGGTCCAAATCCACACCCTAAACCCATGTTTTGTCCTATTGATGGACAAAGAATCTGATTGACTACCCTAGTGTTTGAATCCGTCAAGTGATGTGGATTCGTGAGCCTGTTTGTATGTGTTGGGTTTCTGTTTCAGTTGATTGTCTGTTTCAGTTGATTATCTGTTTAGACGAGTTTCAGGTGATTTGATGATGCTTTTAGCTTAATTTATTTAATGAATTTTCATGGTAAATATTAATTTTAATTATTGCACCTATAACAGGGTTAAAACATTGATATATGAATTATATGGCTATTTAATAATTAAATATTAATTAAATGACAATATTTAATTAATTGATTTAATTATTAAGTCTTGATTAAAATAATTGAGATTTAATAAATATTAAATTCAATTAATTGTAATTAATTGTGCATCGTTGAATTATAGAATATTATCTTAAGTTGCATGGTTAATTGATTTATTTAATCGAAATATTATCTCATGCATTTTCAATTTAACACTTTACTTTTGAATTATAAAGTTGAGTTTATGTTGCATGCTTTAAGTGAAATAGAAAATAAAGGAATTATCTTAATTAATAATTAGATAATTTATTTTCCCTTTAGGGTTTTCACGTTTTGAAAACCTAATTGCTTGGATTATCTATATCTTTGTATTGGAGGCCTTTTTGAAGGTTGTTCAATCAGGGAGAAGGAGAAATTAGGTGATTGGGATTTTGAGGAGGTTTTCTTGGATTTGGAATACACTTGCTTGGATTTGTGAGTTTGATCATCTCTTTTGTTACTAAGGTAGGATCTTGAGCCTTTCAATTCTAGTTTTTAGATCCCTGTCTTCTATGCATCTGAAAACTAGGATCCTTTGCTTGATCTTCTTTGTTTGTGTATTTGGTGTTTCTATTGATTAAAATGATGAAAAATATGTTCTCGGATCTATTTGTGTTTTCTTTCATCTTTGCATGTTAGATATGTGAGTATGAGCATTAGGGTTTCATTTCTGGGTGTTGAATGCCAATTGGGGGAAAGGGTTTTCGTATGAAAGATTTATGTTTGGTATTTCCCTTAGGGTTTCATTTTTAGGGAAAAATTCCTCTTCGAATGATAATCTTGTTAAAGTAAAGAAATTAGCTTGGAACCCTTAGATCTGTGTTTAGCTTACCTTGAATTCTAAAAAATTTGTCTTCATCAGATGCATGTTGAAACCCTGGTCAAATCTGCAAGAAAATAATTGAAAGGAGTGAATTTGCATGTTTATGAAACAAGGAAGCCTTTCTTGATGATATTAATTACTTAATTAGAAAATCCTCTTGTCTTCATTAATTTGCATGTGAGAGAAAGGAAAAATCCCTCATTGGAAATTCAGTAATTTATTAAAAGGGCTTATATTATTGCAATTATAGCTTTAGAATTGTTCTTGAAAATGAGGAAATTACCCTTTAAAATTATTGTGAATGAATTAAATAAAGGAAAAGGAAAATAGAACTTGTTGTTTAAAAAAAAAAATAGACTGGTTAAATAGCACCAGTTTTAAAAAAAAAATTATATAATAAAAAAGATATATATATATATATATATATATATATAATAAGCAAATTTTTATTATAATATATTTTGTGTTGAAAAAAAAAGAAAGTATTAAAAAAAAGGGGGAAATAAAGTTATATTAAGTAAAAATGAGTTCTTTTAAAAAATATATATATATAAAAATTAATTTCATTGGGAGGCGGGTGGCGGGGGCAACCGCACCCCCCCATGCGGTTGCATGGTGAGTACAGCATAGGACCCGTGGGTCTGCGGACCCGTGGGCCCATACGGGGTACCACGGGGGGCCGCAAAGCCCACAGGGGCCTGCGGCTGTCCCTTTTAAAGGGGACCGCGGGGAATAGGGGTGGGGCCAGGACCCCCCCAAATTTATCAATTTTAATTTAATTTATTTTTTTTAAATGCGCGGGTTTATTTAAGTTTTGTTTAGTTTTAAATTTTTTTTTAAGGTTGTTTTAAAATTAGAATTAACTTTAGTTAGTTAAATTTTAAATTAATTTAAGTTTAGTTAAATTACAATTGGTTTAATTTTAAAACTATTTTATTTTAATTAAATTTATTCTTCTATATATTTATTTAATGTGTTTTAGCTATTTAGTAAATGTTAGTTATTAGATTTTATTTACTTATATATATGTGTTCAATGCTCTAGATTTGTTTTTAAAGAGAGTAGTTGAAAGATGAATTATTATTAAGGTATTGATTTTCCTTCATAAAGCGTTTAATATAATTATAGTATGTTTTCTTTTTAGTAGTTATTTTGTTAGGTTAATTTATGTATGTCAGGTGTCATAAATTAATCTATATAGGAGCTATATTGGCGTGTTTTAAAGATTTAATTATAATCTATTAGTAATTGTATAGGATAAATGAATTTACATAACTAGGGTTATAAATCTATTTATCATCATGCTATCAATGTGTTTTATTTAGCTCCTTCTGGATGTACTTTTATGCCATGATGTGTGCATCTTTCTGTTGTGAACCTTATCATGTTGAGAGTCTCTTAGGGTTTTGAGACTTGTTTTCGTCATGGTGTCTTGCATGGATTTCCAGTGGATGTGTATTATTATTATGTTGGTTCATTCATCTTCTGAACCTAGTGTCTTTTGAATGTAGGATATGTGGTCCTTGAGAAAGTCTCATATGGTTAGTGAGAACCAGTAGTTCCTATATGGGTAGGAACCAGTTTATGAGATCTATGATATTGTATTTGACCTTGAGCTTAGGGGATGGTTAGTTAGGTGCATCTTAGGGGAGTGGCTTACAATAGGATTTTGGGGCCCAAAGAGGCTAGTCCAGGGTGACCTATTGTAAGTTGTTTAATAAGCGATAACTTAATAATAAAACTTGGGGATTACATTAAATACAAGATTAGTTAGCATGTTGAGTGTCCGGGGTCCAGAGTGACCAGACCAGGGTAAACTCAACTAGATGATGCTTGAGGGTCTGGGGTCCATAGAGACCAGTCCCAAGTAACTTGAGTATATTACCATATGATGACACTCCCATAGCATGTAGCCTAAGTCTCCTCCATAGGTACTGTTGTACCTTTTATGGTTGTGTCTTTGACATTTGGCTTTTGGATTCAGTATTTGATTATGTTGATGTTTTGGATATCTTATATATGTTCCTTTATCTTTGGATGATGTACCTTGTATGATCTTGGACTTTCAATTGTCTTGTTCTTTCCATCTTTATGCTTTTGCTTTAGTCTTTCTCATTGTGATCAGAAAGCTTCTAGGATCTTCCTATGTGTTTCTTTATGATAGGCTTGTATAACTTTGATTGCCTTCATGTTGTATACCCGTGTGAGTGGGCCTATTATTATCTCCTCAGCATGGTGGGAGTGGACCTTTGGTTCCACACAGACGGGTGGTAGTGATTCTTATTACCATTGAGATCCAACGGTTCTTCTTCTTGCTTGGATGATACTTGTTGCAGTTATAACTTCTGATTCTTTTGGAGACTCGTACAGTTTCATGAGTTGTATATTTGTAACCATATGTGTTAATTGGTTGACATCCTTTGGAGGATGTATTGTATTGTATTCTTCATGTCTATTTAGGAGGTTTTGATCTTATCATATCAGTTGTTATCTTGTGATAGTGTATCAGATGTGCTACCTGTATTAGTTGTTGTATCATACTTGTATTAGAGTGATTACTACATACCCTAAAAAATGTGCAGAGGATGTGAGTTATGAGATGTATATTATTGGATTCATTTGATGTATCCTTTGTGTTAGTTCTTTATAGTTGTTATTCATAGATTATCTTACTTAAGTGATTCTACGTCAAGGAACCCTCAAGGATTGGTATCTGTGTATGAGTTGTTCTTATGTATATGACGTGTATCTCATTGCATTGCTTCTGCATTGTTATCATCATTGTTTGTAAACATTAAGAAAAAAATTATCCTGTTAACTCAGTGTCAAGTTAGGTTAGTTCTCCTGGGTTCCCTGGCAGGGCATTACACTTGGTATCAAAGCCCATGTTTCTACACTGGGAGATTTGGGAATTTGGATGCCCATTAGTTGTCTTTTGATTTTAAAACATTTAAAAAAACATAGACATAAAACTCTGATGTATTTAAAACCAATTCTTTGTGATTATCTGATTTCTGTTGATGTTATTAGTTTTGGTGTTGGTTCTGAGTTGTGGTTTGGTTCTCTGGTAAATTAAGGAATCATGCCTAAATCTAGAGCTACTAGAGGTCATGGTAGAGGCTGAGTTGATGGTCATGGTAGGGGTAGGAATCTCAGTCCTTCCTTGAATGTTAGTCAGGACAGTGCTCATCAACACAATAGAGATGAGCAAAGGGATGAGCGTCAGGCTGAGTTTATTGAGCTAGATGCTAGGAAAATGTTGAAGGCGATATTAAGTTGTCTTCCTGAGTAGGTTAGAGTGGAGAAGGATGTTTCACATCATTCTCAGTTAGAGCAGAGAGAGAGGGAGAGATCTAGGAGCCCTCCAAGGAGGACTGTTGCAATGGATCCTGAGGTTGTGGCAGTGAACCACATGAAGGATCTCATGAGAGTTCCACCTACTCCCTTTGATGGGAAAGGAGAAGGTTTGGAAGTTGAGACTTGGCTTATCACATTAGAGAGGGTTTTTTCTATGCATCCCTTTAGTAGAAATACTAAAGCTAGGTATGCAGTAATGCAACTCTCCAATTTTGCAGCGAGATGGTGGAAGATAGAGGAGGAGAAGTTAGGTCTCCATATGGACACAGTGACATGGGAGTTATTTCTTGACTATTTTCAAGAGTGCTTCCTCTCTGATCAGTGGAGGTAGTAGAGGGCAGATGAGTTCCATAACTTGAGGTAGTTGACCATGTCAGTGGTAGAGTACAAGCATCGATTCTTCAAGCTCAAGCAGTATGCTGGTTAAGGTCAGGATTGGGCCCTTATGGTTCAGCACTTTGTTAAGGAGCTCAATGAATGCATCATTGGGGAAGTTAGACTCTTTGAGCCTACGAACCTCAGAAAAGTGGTTATTAAAGCTACCCTTGCAGAGGCAAACCTAGCATTGGGCCATGGTGGTTAGTTGGGAGTGCAGTCTGGTGTACCTACTCCTAGTAACAGAGATATTCAACCTCAAGGAGCTAGAAATTTTAGGAACCCTCCTGCAGTTTTAAAGGGTAACTAGAGCCAGCAGGGTAAGAGGTTCTTTCATGCCACTAGTGGTGGTTCTTAGTTGGGGAACTATTGCAACTGGCTGCACAGTATGTGCAATAGGACTAATCAGTCAGTTTAGAGTTTGCATCAGGATGCTAGTGAGGGAAGTTTTCTTCAGTCTAGTGCACCTTCAGTTAGAGGAGGTGGTAGTAGAGGTGGTTTCTATTGTTGTGGGCAGCTTGGTCACATTGTGGCCAATTGTCCCCAGCTTGCATTGCAGTGTTTGAGTTAGAGACCGGAGTAGGGTCCTATGGGACCCACACATTGAGTCTTTTGTAGTTCGGTTTGATGTTTTGAGTTTAGAGATTCATATCTCTACCTTTGTTGTAGGCTTCTAGGAGTAAGCCTAGTTTTAGGGGAGGAGGATGTAATACCCACCTCTTAGTTTGCTTTTTAGTTTTGGTTTCCAAACTCTTTTGGGCCTTCTCATGTATGTGTTGTTTATTTCAGATGGTTTAGAGGATATGTATGTATCACATTTTAGTATGTTATTGATTCATTGCTCAGAGCGTTATATCTCCTATTTGCATATGATTTATGGTTATTTCATGATGTTGATGTCTATGTTAGGATGTCATTTTGATTATGTTTTTTTTGACAATACTGACCCTAGGTTTATATGCACATGGATCATTTATATGTTTTACATTGCTGTTTAACATGCTTGATATGGTATGGGACAGAGTCATAGTTACTTGCTTCGAAAAGATCCACATGATAAACTAGTCTCAACCATTGTTCACTATATGATATGCATGTATGCTCATCTTTGTGATGATAGGTTTGCAGGTACCGGGCTACGTCTTCCCTGAATTGGCATGAGTGAGTGTGCCCTATCACAATATCTCAATGGTAAGAGAGGGGAGATAGTATTCAGGTCCAAATCCACACCCTAAACCCATATTTTGTCCTATTGATGGACAAAGAATCTGATTGACTACCCTAGTGTTTGAATCTGTCAAGTGACGTGGATTCGTGAGCCTGTTTGTATGTGTTGGGTTTCTGTTTCAGTTGATTGTCTATTTCAGTTGATTATCTGTTTAGATGAGTTTCAGGTGATTTGATGATGCTTTTAGCTTAATTTATTTAATGAATTTTCATGGTAAATATTAATTTTAATTATTGCACCTGTAACAGGGTTAAAACATTGATATATGAATTATATGGCTATTTAATAATTAAATATTAATTAAATGAAAATATTTAATTAATTGATTTAATTATTAAGTCTTGATTAAAATAATTGAGATTTAATAAATATTAAATTCAATTAATTATAATTAATTATGCATAGTTGAATTATAGAATATTATCTTAAGTTGCATGGTTAATTGATTTATTTAATTGAAATATTATCTCATGCATTTTTAATTTAACACTTTACTTTTGAATTATAAAGTTGAGTTTCTGTTGCATGCTTTAAGTGAAATAGAAAATAAAGGAATTATCTTAATTAATAATTAGATAATTTATTTTTCCTTTAGGGTTTTCACTTTTTGAAAACCTAATTGCTTGGATTATCTATATCTTTGTATTGGAGGCCTTTTTGAAGGTTCTTCAATCAGGGAGAAGGAGAAATCAGGTGATTGGGATTTTGAGGAGGTTTTCTTGGATTTAGAATACATCTTGCTTGGATTTGTGGGTTTGATCATCTCTTCTATTACTAAGGTAGGATCTTAAGCCTTTCAATTCTAGTTTTCAAATCCCTGTCTTTTATGCATCTGAAAACTAGGATCCTTTGCTTGATTTTCTCTGTTTGTGTATTTGGTGTTTCTATTGATTAAAATGATGAAAAATGTGTTCTTGGATCTATTTGTATTTTCTTTCATCTTTGCATGTCAAATCTATGAGTATGAGCATGAGGGTTTCATTTCTGGGTGTTGAATGCCTATTGGGCAAAAGGGTTTTTGTATGAAAGATTTTTGTTTGGTATTGCCCTTAGGGTTTCATTTTTAGAGAAAAATTCCTCTTCAAATGATAATCTTGTTAAAGTAAGGAAATTAGCTTGGAACCCTCAAATCTGTGTTTAGCTTACCTTGAATTCTAGAAAATTTGTCTTCATCAGAAGCATGTTGAAACCCTGGTCAGATCTGCAAGAAAACAATTGAAAGGAGTGAATTTGCATGTTTATGAAACAAGGAAGCCTTTCTTGATGATATTAATTATTAAATTAGAAAATCCTCTTGTCTTCATTAATTTGCATGTGAGAGAAAGGAAAAATCCCTCATTGGACATTCAGTAATTTATTAAAAGGGCT
>MU224825.1:786391-800848 GCA_018584345.1 Thuja plicata
ATGTATATGTATGTATATATGGGTGCACACATATATGCCTATGTATATATATAAATATATTTGTGTATGTATAAAGATATGTATATGTATAATTAGAGTTGTGATGTAAATATTGTATTGAGATAAATAAATAAATAATAATAGAAGAACAAAAATAATTATGCTTAATTGGCAAAACTAGCTTTCTAGGAGATTCGAACTCAAGACCTCCTAGGAGTAAGGATAGCTAGTTACCATTGGGTTATGTGAGTTACTTGATCATTTTTCTTATCATTGGTATAATTGTTTACTTCATAAGATTATTTGAGTTAATAAATAATTAAATTTGTAACCTATCATTCACAATAATAATTGATTTAATTTGAAACCAACTATGGAAGTTGGAGAATTCGCTTCCCATAAAGCAACTCCTCCAACCATATAGTTGTCTATATGTATAACATAAAATATTTTATGAGGAGGGACCTAGTTTTAAGAGATTCTGAGAATAGGATTGGCAATGTGAAAATGGTATTATTTACTCAAGAATTGAGGAAGAGGATAGTGTTTTATTTTTTTGAGAAAATGGAGAAATGGTTGTTGCAAGAAAAAACACTACAGTCCTGATGCGGAGGCCATATCTCCCTAACCAACTGTTGGATCTTGCTAATTTTTGGATATGTTGGTAAGAACCTAATTGCACCACTTCTCACCAGAGTGATCAAGGAAATATAGTGTGGTTCAAAAGTTATAGATATCTGTGTGTGGGTATATCTAGGAGGACAACAAGTAGAAAGTTAGAAAGCGTGAAGGTTTATGGAATTGCTAAAACACTAAGGGAATTCTCTGGAGGACTCCAGGTAGAATCTAAAACTAGAAATAATTTTCCTATGTCTATATTATTTATTGGATTAATGTGTTTTTTTATTGTGTTTTCTCCATTATTGATCATACCTATAGATTAAGGTAGTTTAAAAACGTTCGTAATGAAATCTAGAAATTAAGTATCTATATCTAATGTGTTAGCTTGATGAGTTTGTCACTATCTATTTTTGGGAGTGATTATGTCTTCTTGTGTGGTTTTTTATTCTAAGTGGATTTTACGTTTGAATAGTGGTTAAAGTCATATTTAATTGTTATTGAGTTTTGGAAGGTTTAGGATGTCATTTTATCACCCTTCCTTTTGATAGTTTATTTTATTTGGGATTATTTTCTTCTATGTTCATTTTATTTCTTGAATTTGATCATAATGTCTTACTTAAGGTGTCTTGAGTATGTGACATCATTTTACTATCCTTATGTTGTTTATGGTTAAGGTTAGGACTCATCCTGATGGTCTGAGTACACAGGAGAGTTTCCTAAACCTCTGAAATAAAGCATTTGAAGTATTGTAATTATTTTGTCATGTTTTGGGTAGGGGACTAGGTACCCTAGGTGAGTGGCTCACCGTAGGTGTTGGAACCCTAAAGTGGTTTCTAGATGATCCTATGGGTGGGTTAGTAAAAAGTGATAACCTAATAATGAATTTGGGAAAGGGGGGAAACAAAACATAACAATGCCCACATAGTCCTGTTGGAGTACTGGGACCATGGGTAACTGCCAAGATGGATCCCTATTCATAAAGGGAGGACCAAGGTTACATGGTTGCCAGGAAGGATCCCAATAAATAGGATATGTGATGACACTCACTTAGAGGGTATGCTAGAAACCTAACCCCTTTGTATTTTTAAGTGATATTTTGTTATGTCTTGTATTTGTTTTAAGTTATTGTTTTGTGAAGCCTTAGATTGATTAGGGCCTTGTGTGGACCTTGTTTCTATCTCCTGGAATGGGGGAGTGGAACTACATGGTTCCATGTGGTTGGGTGGTTAATCTTATCGAGGTATTGTTTGTGGTTGCATGGATGACATTGCCTTTGGATTCATGCTTGAAAGTTGTCAAAGATTCTACTTCTGCATCATGTACTTCAGTGAATTGTAATTCTGAAGTATTTATTTATTGAAATCCCTTGTTGGGTAATGTAATGAAATATATGAAAGGTGAATCAATGTAATGGAAATGGGTATTTCTAGGTGAAATGAAGGGAAAATTTATGCTCTTACTTGTATATGTCACAAATATTAAAATAATGTGGAATTTGTCATTTGTTTCCCTCTAATGCTATCTTTTAATAAAGTAAGTGATCTTTTGAATGAAAATTTATTCTTATAGTTATCTCTTGTTTTTTGAATAAGGACCTAGCTTATATATATGATAAGTACATTCTCTTATATAATTGATGATAAAGGAATATTATGAATTGATTGGTTTATGAATAAACTTTTGTTTATTTCAAAGATAAATGTTATTGTTCGATAAGAAGGTCTATAGGAATGATAAATGATAATGGAATTACAATTGTGGAATAGTTGTATAATTATGAAAGGAGATGCCAAATATAAAGACAAGTTTATAAAAAAAAAGTACAATACACTTTTGGTTCGGTGTAACCTGTGATAGTAACTCAATAAATTGATCCACATATTGTTAACTTATGATTGATATTAAGAATGAGTTAGGAACATTTTAGTTGGTGTCTTAAAATATATCTAGTACAATGTACATCTAGGTAGTAGGGTATGTGATAATGCATGATATTCTTTACCCTAATGTATATATGAAACTAAATTTATAAGATGCTTTATAGATGTTATGAATTCCATTAGTTAGTTATGAAGAATGGATTGTGTTGGTAGATTTAATGTTGGTGACTACTCATTGAAACATGTTCATCACATAGTAGTCATTTATTCTGAAGGTTTATAAATATGTTAGACTTGTAACTCATTATGAAACTCTTAAATGTAATTAGATTAATTAATATTGTTTGAGTAGAAGTGTTAGGGAACCTATGAGGACTACAAAATCTCAGTTATGTTGCATTCATGTTTTGTGAGAATATGTGTATTGATTATTTTTAATATGTGCATTGTAATAGTTTAAAAAAAAATTTGACTTCATCTTTAGAGATTAGATGTTTAGTCCTCTTGGGTTCCCTGGCAGGGTGTTACAACATTTCCATGATAGCTTGAGCTTTCATAGGATCCACTTCTATGCCTTTTGCAGAGATAATATAACCAAGTAGTTTTCCAGACATTATGCCAAATGCATATTTCTTAGGATTGAGCCTGAGACTGAACTGTTCCATGCGATCCACTATAGGACCTAGATCCACAAGGTGTTTTTCTCATTGCATGCTCTTAGCTAGAGTATCATCAACACAATCTTCCATTGTCTTATGCATCATGTCATGAAATATAATAGTGACAGCTCTATGATATGTAGCACCAGCATTTTTGAGGCCAAAGGGCATGAAATTCTAACAAAAAGTGCCCCATGCACATGTGAAAGTAGTTTTCTCTTGGTCCTCTGGCATGATCTTTATCTAGTTGTAGCCAGAGAAACCATCCATTAGTGAGTACATTTCATATCTTGTTTTCATATCTACAATCATATCAATATTGGGCAATGGAAAGTCATCCTTGGGACATGCCTTATTCAAGTCTCTAAAGTTTGTGCAGACTCAAATAGATTTATCATGTTTTGACATCGGAACAATGTTAGAGATCCATTTTGCATAATCAATTGCTCTGATAAATACTGCCTTAAGAAGTTTCTCCAATTCAGCTTTGACAAGTAGAGCCACATGTGGATGCATTTTTCAAAGCTTTTGCATGATAGGCTTGACACCTGGTGCAATGGACAAATGATGCATGATGAGATTAGGGTCTAATCTTGGCATGTCTAAATATTTCCATACAAAGTTTATCTTTTTGTTTTGGAAGAATGTAATGAATTCCTCTCTTTCTGACTCAGATAATGATTGTTCCAAATGAATGATCTGAGGTTCAGCTTTTGTACCCAAGTTGACTGGTTGAGTTGGCTCAATAAGCACAAATGATCATTCTTGGAAATGACTTGGAAGTGTATCAAGTATCTCATCCTCGGGCACCTCAAAGAGGTTTTTACCTTTAGACGCGTCCTTTATTTTGACTTTTTTAGGCTCTGACACTGCCACAATGTGGTTTTCACCATCAAAGCACCTATTTTTTCTTCTTTTGATTTTGTGACTAAGATACTTGATATCGGCCTTGGTCATGTTGACACTTTCTTCACTAGTGGAGGATGTTATAGGTTTGACAACATTGAGGTAACATGCAAGAGCGTAATCATTCTAGAATGTAAGGACTTCATTAGATGAGGAGGGAGAGTTCTAGTCTATAAGCTCAAGATGGTGAAGTGAAAGAGAAATGATGGGTTCAAGTGCGTTCATGGTATAATCATCAAAATCATGGATGAGCAAGTCAAGACCTAGAGCAATCTCATCCAAAGGTGTAGTTAAATTCATTTGACTCTTAGCGACCGTAGTAGATGACACATTAACATTGATGGAATTGGACTTATTTGACCTTACAATAGACCCTTCACCTACGTTGAGAAGGTTTTCATGTGTGTGAACTATATCCATATCTCTGTCAGAGGTGGCATATGACAAGCTATCAAACTCATATTCATGAGAGTTCATTTCATCATTAGGCATCATATCAAGAACATGAGTGAAATCAACCCTTTGTCCCCAGTTTGGATGAGTTTTGCCTAAAAATTCTACTATGGTTAGATTAATGCCTTTTGACCTAGGTACCTCATCAGTGTTTGTAGCATCATCTGCTTCTTGTCTAGTGAGAAGTGGATGGAATTCTTGTTCAAACTTCTCTTGGAAGTGTGGTGGTATGTACAAATCACCCTGATGACCTAGATTTATAGTTTGCATTTCTTTCCACTGCTCATAGGTTAATGGAGCAAGTGAAGTGGTGTCATTAGAATCACTGTTAGTCTTGACTGTACTGACACACAGTATAAAGTCATCTGGCTCCACAAAGAATGCTACCAGGTCTGGAGGAATGGGATAAGGGAAGTAGTCCTCTTCAGAGCTATCCTCAGACTCTTCAGTTTTGGATGCATCTTCAAGTGTTGGTTGTTGATCTGTGTGAGGTACATATTTATTTATCCCTAGTTAAAATGTGAGCTTCTTGAATCCTATACCTATAAAGTCATGTTTTTGGAGACCAATAGCTTCAAGTGGTGCAATAAATCCTTTATGGTTCACCCCTATAGGACCATTTCCTTTGTAGCGAAAATGTTGCATAATAGTTAGACCTTTGCCATACTATTTAGGATTTATGTCATAAGGTGGAGTGGTTTGTTCAGAAGTGTCCTCTCCTTTATAGACCCAGGCTTTGATAGCCTTGTTTTCAACTTCTTCTTCTAATGGTATCATGGCCTGTACAAAGGTACCACCATATTTTGTTTGAGGAGGAATTGTAGAAGGTTTTGTGTTCTCATAAGGTCTCCCAAAATAATGTGGAGACAAAGGAAGAGATGTAATAGATAGCATGGGTTCAATCTAATATCCTCCCATGTCAATTTCCTTGAGTTTCAGACCCTTTTCCATTTCCTTTAGTTTAGCCTCAAAGAACTCAGTTGATTCTCTATTGGTGGGCACAAAGATGTCAATAGATTTTGTGAGTGTGTTTCAATCATAGCATGTATTAGCAGGTATAGTCACTTCAGATCCTTGAAATGGGAACTTAATGCACTGATGGTATGTTGAAGGAATAGCCTGCATTTCATGGATCCATGTCCTTCCCAATAGAATATTGTATGCTAAATGAATGTCAAGAACTTGACAGATAACATCCTTTTCAACAGGGCCAACTCTGATTGGGATACAACTAGCCCCTTAGATTTTTTTTCTTCTTCATCATAAGCTTTAATAGTAATCTTTTTGCGGGCATCTATGCAGTCTTTGCTATAGCCTAACTTAGTAAGGAAACTAGAAGAGAAAATGTTGAGACCAGGGCCATTATCTATGAGAACATGGCGAACGCGCTTGGGACCAATCATGACTTCAATGTGCAAGGGGTTATAATGTGGGTGACTCAAAGAATGATCGTCTTCCTCAAAGAAAGAAAAGTAATGGGAGGAGGTCAAGTGACCTACCATGGATTGAAATTGGTCGAGATCAAGATCTTTTGGGACATTTGCCTCAGTGAGGGATTTGTCAAGGATCTCCCTGTGAGAAGGGGAGATTTTTAGCAGCTTGAAGATGGTGATCTGAGCATTAGTACATTGTAATTGATCTATAATGTTGTAATTGGAAGCATTATATGAGGAACTTAATTTTAGATTCTTGTTGGCAGAGCCAACAATAGTTTTTTCTGCAAGTTGTGTGGGTGTAGACATAGAAGGCTCAGGGCCTTTGAGAATGATCTTAACACAAGCTCGCATAATAGAATTTTCACTAACCAAAAGTTCTTGTTTAGAGGACTGAGATGTAGACCCTCACAAGATGAAAGGTGTTTTGGGCTTGGGAGTATCTTCCCTTCCCTTGAGAATGAAAACATTAAAGTATTCAGTATCAAAAGGATCAACCATATTAATGACACTGTTATTATTGGTGTATGTATAGTTGACCTTTACATCAGTATTTTTGCCTTGCATGTACAGTTGACCTTGGCATTAGTGGTCACCAGAAATATATATTCTAAATTTGGCCTTGTTACTTAGCCATACACTTCAACATATTCCTTGTTTATCAGCCACATACAAAAGTGAATATGAGTTATTCATCATGCATGCATGTATGATTTGACCTATTTCCTTCTATCCATATGGGGTTTCAAATAGCTCTGAGAATGAGAGTCTCACAACCATAGACCAATCTAAGAATGAAGGGTTTTTCTCCATGAATGTGATGCAATGTAATGCAAGATTAATCTAAAAAAAATGAAAGATGCAAGATTAATCTAAATGAATTTGAGCTAAGACATGATAATAAATATGAGGTTATTCTAAGAAAATGAAGCTATTCTATTGCAAGTTGAGAGCTAAATGTAAATGAAATTATGAACTAAAATAAAGCAGCAATTCATTATTCTAACAATGCATAAAAATGACTGGGGGTTTGGATGAGAAATGGGAGCTCTTTTATAGATTGAGAGCCTGTTCAAAATAGAAAGTTTCCTTTTTTGATATAAAACAGATAGAAAAGCCAATTCAAATAGCAAGCTTTCTTTAAAAGAAAACAATGAATTTTTTTCTCTTTGTTTTTAACTGTTTTCTTTCTCTTTAAAGCACAGTTAATTCAAAGTTTCTATTTCTGAACTGAAGAGAAGATTTGTGAGAGAATATTTAATTAAATAAATAAAGTATGACCTCATAAATATGTTTTTCTCAATTATCTGAATAATTAAATTCAATTATTAAAATGAGGATATTTATTTAATAATTAAATATTATTTAATTCCTTTTTATGTGTTTTAGCTAAAAGGGGTGAATTTAATTTAATTAAAGTGCTAGGACTTTATAATTAAATGAATTCAATCATAGGGTTTGTTTAGCTAATTAATTGATATTTAGGAATTAAATCTAATGTATGATTAATGTAGATTTAGGATTTTCTGCATTTGACATTTAGGTCGAGTAGAATTAGTTAAAACTCAGAATTGCCTAGTACAATAGGACTTTGATGATCCAAAAGAATGACAAATGCAAAAAAATAGGTTAGGGTTGCAAGATGCCAATTTTGGGGTGTTACAATAGGTACCATTAAGGCTTTGCCTTATACACTTGCTACATTTCCAGAAAAATATTAAAAATGAGTGTCTTGGTAGTTGATATTCCACCTCAGTATGGAATGTTTCTATCTTTGAAGTGGAGTTCCTCGATGGGAGGAAGTATACAATGTGATTTGTCATTTTCCATATTTGATATAGCTGGTGAAAATATCAGGGTATCTAGGGAAGTTATAACTCCTCATATGATTGAGGAGAGTGAAGATGAAGGAATGAATTGTTTCCCAAATATAGATATTGGATCTTTCCAAGTGCTAGACAATAAAGCTGAGAAAGATGTGCAAAATATGCTTATATCAGAAGAAAAGGACAATATTACAGATAAGAATAACCTATGGACAATGCACTTTGATGGTGCAAACTCAAAGGAAGGCTCTGGTGCAGGAGTGTTACTAATAACTCCTAGTGGTAAGACTTACAAGTTCTCATTTTCCCTGTTATTCACTTGCATAAATAATATTACAGAATATGAGGCTTTGCTGATAGGATTGAGATTATCTTCAAAATACAAGATCAAATATATCAGAGTCATTGGGGATTCTGAATTAGTTTTTTCTCAAATAAGATCTATATATACTTCAAAAAATCAAAGGTTAAAATAGTACATGAATGTTGTTTGGGATGAAATTTAAAATTTTGATGCATTTGGCATTGAATGGATGGATAGAAATCAGAACAAGATGGCAGATATGTTGGCTAATATTGCCTTAAGGCCTGAAGATATTACTTTTGTATAAATTTCTAAGATAGAGGTTCAGACTAGGCCATCCATTCTAGACAATGTTGAAAATTTTCAAGTCTTCAATGATGACTTGGATATTTTGGAATTCCTTTCTTGTGAATTAAACTTTGGTAAGAAAGAGATGGATTTTACTAGTTTTGGAAACTATAGATGGAAAATATAGTATTCTTGGAAGGGAGGTTCTCCAATTAAAATCAAATAAGGTACCCAAAGGTTTGGTTGTACTTGAAAGAGCTTTCGATAATAAAGATAAATTTTTGTCAACTAGTACAGTAAATAAGTCTGAAGACTTGGAAGAGATAAAATTGGGGACAGATCAAGATCCAAAAAAGGTCTACATTGGTAAGAAGTTGTCCCCAAAGCTTAGAAATTTACTGGTAAATCTTCTTAAGAAATATAGACATTTTTTTGCATGGTCTTATAATGATTTGAAAGCATACAAAGAAGATTTATTCCAGCATGAGATTCCATTAAAAGAAGGAACTAAGCCTTTTAGACAAAATTTGAGACCTGTGAATCCCACTTTGGCACCTAAGATGCAAGATGAACTAAAAAAGATGAGGGATGCTAGAATTATAAAGCCTATAAGGCATTCAACATGGGTATCAAATTTGGTACCAGTAAGGAAGAAAAATGGAGATATCAGATTGTGTGTGGACTTTAAAAATTTGAATGTAGGTTCCTTAAAGGACAATTATGGATTGCCCAATATGGAGGCAATGTTGAAAAAGGTCATAGGGTCTGAGATGATGTCTATGTTGGATGGTTTTTTAGGATATAATCAGGTCAAGGTCAAGGAATCTAAACAGTTCAAGACTGCATTCACCACACCCTGGGGAACTTATGTGTATGTTGGGATGCCCTTTGGCTTGACAAATGCTGGGGTTACTTTCCAAAGAGCCATGGATGTGGCATTTGTAGATTTCATAAATAATTTTTTAGCAGTCTACCAGGATGATCTTACTACTTATTTAGCAAAAGAAGATCAACATTGTGATCATCTTAAAAAGATCTTTGTAAGGGTGCTTGAGTATGGGGTTTCTTTTAACCCAAAGAAGTGTGTTTTTGGGGTAACAAAGGGAAAATTTTTAGGACATATTGTCTCTAAAGATGGTGTTAGTATTGATCTTGATAGAGTGAATGTGATTTATAAAGTACCTCAACCCAAGAATGTTAAGGGCATTCAGTCTTTCTTTGGTCAAGTAAATTTCTTGAGGAGATTTCTTACAAATTTTAAAGAGACTAGTTTGCCAATCTCAAAGATGATGAAGAAAGGAGCCAAAGTGAAATGGACTCAAGAAGCATGTAGGGCTTTCTTAGATATTAAAAAAGATATTAAAATGCCCCTATTTTGAGAACCCCTGATTATACCAAGCCACTTCAAATTTTCTCCTTCGCTTCATATAATATTGTTGCTGCATTATTATTACAAAAGAACTCAGAAGGATATGAACAACCAATTTCCTTTTTCAGTAAATCTTTACAGGAAACAGAATTGAAATATGATATAATAGAGAAACAAGCCTACGCTTTGGTCAAGTCTATTAAAGCATTTACATGCTATCTGGTAGGAGCAACCATAATTGCTTATGTACCAAGTGCTATTGTTAAGGACATCCTAGTCCAGCAAGAGGTATCAGGGAGAAGATGTAGATGGATCAACAAGATCCAAGAGTTTAATATTGATATCCATATTACTAATCTAGTAAGAGGTTTAGGACTTGCTAAACTAATGGCTCAAACAAATTTGGATGTTAACCGCATTGATATGCTAGAGGAGGAACACAAACCTTGTATTTGTGAAATGAATTATTATGATTGTTATAAGGATATCATTGGATACTTGCAGAAGATGATTTTTCCCCCTGATATGAATGATAGTAAGAAGAGAACAATCAAGTTGCATGCTTTGAAATATGCAATAATTCAAGGATAGTTATGGTGGAGGAGCAATGAAGGAGTGTTGCTCAAATGTGTAGATCATGATAGGTTTGGTGATCTCTTAAAAGAAATGCACGATGGTGCATGTGGTGGCCATTACATGGCTGGGAATACTTCCCATAAGATTATCAAAGATAACTCTTTCCCTATTATGAGGAATATATAATTGATGTGACATTTGATGTTGGTTCTGAATTTTCCTCTTTGGCCTCTTCCATGGTAATATCAGAGATAACTCTTTCCCTATTATGAGGAATATACAATTCATGACTTGACTTTAAAGCATTACAATATTGGAACGGGTTTGAATCTCCTCCAATTGTGATCTCCTCCCCTAGGTATGGAAATTTTATGCATTGGTGATATGTAGAAGGTACCGCTTGCATCTCGTGTATCCAAGGCCTTCCTAGTAAGATGTTGTAGGTCAATTTCATGTCAAGCACCTGACATATAGTGTCCTTTTTGATAGGTCCCACTCGAATTGGTAGAATGATCATACCCTTTGAAGATCTTTCCTCTTCATCATAAGCCTTAATAGTGATTTGCTTCTTGGGATCAATGGAAGACTCAGATAACCCTAATGACTTGACAAGGTTTAAAGTGAAAATTTGTAGACCAGCTCCACCATCTATGAGAACTCTCTTAACCCTATGTCTTTGGATTAATACCTCTATATGCAAGGGTAAGTTTTGAGCATGTGTGATAGACATTTCATCTTGTTCTGAAAAGGAAAGACAATGAGGGGCTATGCGGTGCCCTACCATGTTCTAAAATTTGTCTTCCTCCAAGTTTATAGGAACTGTGGTCTCACACAAGGCTTTTTCCAGAATCTCCTTGTAATTAGGAGATAATTTTAACAACTCCAAAATTGATATTTGGGCTAGAGTCTTTTGCAATTGATCCACCAAACTATAAGACTTTGTGGTGGGTTGTGTTTGTTTAGCCTAAATAGTTGGTGTCTTAGGGCCAATAGTAATAGGAGTACCCCCTTGTAAGGTAATCTTTGAGGCTTGCCCCCTTGTGATGGAATTAGCGGACCCTCAAATAGGTTGGTCTTTAACCACAACAACATTGATGGTATTGTCACAAGTATGAGAAAAGTTAACATTATGATTGCCTTTTGTATTATTCGCATTGTTCCCTCCATTGTTGGAATTAGAAGATTCTCCCTTTTCATGCTTATAAAAAGAGGTTTTAAAGGTTGTGTGATCTTCATTAGTTTGAGGACTGTCCACCTTTATCACATCGTTGTCTATGAGATCTTGTACCACATGTTTGAGACATAGGCAATCATTGGTCTTATGTCCCCTATTTTGATGATAGTCACAATGGTTTTTCTCATTCCACCAGTTTGGCTTGATGTGAGGTTCATATGGTTTAGCCTTTGGTAGATCGATAAGTTTATTTGTAATAAGTGTCCTTAATGCATTTTCCAATGGTTCACCCAAAGTAGTGAATGTCCTTTTGGGTGTAAGTGCAAAGGAAGGTTTAGGCATAGGAGCCCCTTGATTATTCCCAAAGTTGTTATTAGTGTTGTTGTTGAAGGGCACTTTGGGTGCTTGATTTACATTATTGGCTTGAGCTGAGTTTTGAGTGAGATTGAAAGGGATAGCCTTTAAAGTATTAGCCTCCACCACTCCATCATTAACCAATCCTTTATTGTTGTTATTATTTGTCCCAAATATACTATTATTGTTGTTGGAATTCCAATTTTGATTGGTGGTGGAGGTATTGTTGTTGTTGTTATTCATGTTATCTTTGTAGAGTTTGATTTCTCCACTTTTTACCAATACCTCTTTTGTTGTCACCCCATTTTAAATTAAGTCTTGGAATGGTCTAGGACATTGTAGCCTTAATTGATAGTTCATTTCATGATTCAAGCTATTCAAAAAATATCCATCTTTTCCTTTTTGGGTACACTTTGAGGGTATCTAGCAAATACTGCTCTCCATTGTTGTAGGAAAAGTAGGAATCCCTCCCCTTCTCTTTGTTTGGTGTTGCATAGATTAAGCATTGTAACCTCATGTTTTATGTTATAAGAATAGTGAGTTAAAAATTTAGAGGCCAATTCCTCAAAGGTTCTAATGCCAAAGGGTAATTTTGAGAACCACTCCATTGCCATACCTCCCAAACTTCTAGGGAATAACCTCATAAGGTATGTTGTGTCATGCATGAAATCTAGAGTTAGGGTGAAAAATTCCCTCAAGTGATCTTGAGGATCGAATGTTCCCTCATATTTATCATATTTTGGATAAATAGCATTTGTTGGAAATGGTATCATGACTAAAGAATTGTCAAAAGGAAATGGACACAAGGCTTCAATAGAAAAAGGTTTAGAAGCCCCACTTTTTTTTAATGTGTCCACTTGTATCTGAAAAAGCTAGAATTGTTTGTTCATGATATCAATGGGGTTAGCCTCTGCTTCTTCTTGTTGGAGCTTAGTGACATCATAATCATGTGGAAGTTTGAGATCCACTTGTGGTAGGTCTAGAAAGTACTTCTCATTATCTTTTTCCAACACTTTTTCCATGAGTTTCATAAAGAAAGGGCTTTGCATAGCCTCATTAACCTTTTCATTGATTAACTCCTCATCATTAGGGTCTACATTTCCCCCATTGTTGGTATTGTTCATTCCTTGATTGTTGGGATCCATGTTTGTCCCTTCGTTGATATTGTTGTTGGATCTTGTGTTGTTAGGATCAACATATGTTCCTCCGTTGGTAGTTTTGTTGGATCCTTTGTTATTAGGATCAGCATTTCCTTGTCTGCTCATATCCTTGTTCACATGATTGATCTGATCAGGATCTATATGGCCAAATGGAAAATAAATCCTCAGTTTTGTTTTTTTGATGGGTTTGTGTAAGGGTTTTGTAGAAAAAGGATCGCTCGGGAAGGGACACTCTTGTCTCAGATAAGATCCATCTGGTTGTAGGGTAGTCTTGATGTAATGGGATCGAGTAAAAACTGGCATTAACATATGTCAAATGAAGACCTTAGGTTTCAAACTCGCTTAAATGACCAATCTGTGAATAAATTTGCAAAATGCCCAATAATGGCAGATTTTGATCAAGTTAGGTATCCACAGTGATAGAACGTCCAAAAGGGTATCCAAAAATCAAAATTTTTTGTTTTCAAACCTTCAGCAGATACCCAGTGTTTTCTCTTTTAAAATTCTGGGTGGCTCTTACCTGTGTGTAGGTGACCTTTAAATGTTAACAAGCGGTCACTAGAAAACCTGTATGCGGCCCTCTGCAGTTGACAGGTGGCGTTTGTCTGTTGACAGGCAGTTTTGAAATATTTCTACGCGGCTTTTTTGAGTGAATACACGATTGTTTAATGCTATTAAGCGGTGTTTTAAGATTTACAAGTTGCCCAATTTTGTTTGTAAACGGCTCTGAAATGATGATACGCGGTGCTTTGCTGATCAAAGTTGATTTTAATAATTTTATTGGTATTTTCTAGGTTTAAAAGTTTAAAGTCTTTGATCAGATTTATCAAAAAAGATTCTTGCATGAAAATAGAGTACAAGCTCAACACACACATCAAAATTGTACCATTTTCCTAAAACCACACTAAAAGTGTATGTTATTGGATGTTTTAACAGGTTTGCACAAGAATGTCTTTCAAGCAATCTACCTTAGCATCAAAAAATTTGGCTTTTAATCATGGCTCTATAAAGGTAGTGTAGACGTCCAAAATCGTCCTTATATTAATTTAATTAATATTCTCATAACATTATAGTTAATTTTAATTAATTATATTTGTTATATTCTTCTATCTATTTAATTAAATTTATTTAATTAAATATGATTTATTCTCCTTATTATTTAAATTTAATTTAAATACTCCCCCTTTTATGTATTAAATATTATTTAATACATTATCCTTCATTAATCCCTTTTAAATAAATTTTAATTTATTTATTCCTTCACATGACTTAAATTCTACTAAACTACAATTAATCTAAATTAATTTGGATTAAGCTAATTTGAACTTAGATCCTACCCTACCTCACATCACTCTCACCAAATAAACTTATTCATTAATTAACTAAGGTTAATTAAGCTAATTTCTTGATTCCTACAACAATTAGTCCTAATTATTTGCTCACACATGTGTGAG
>MU224825.1:871599-907363 GCA_018584345.1 Thuja plicata
GGTGAATTTAATTTAATTAAAGTGCTAGGACTTTATTAATTAAATTAATTCGATCATAGGGTTTGTTTAGCCAAATAGATATTTAGGAATTAAATATAATGTATGATTAATACAGATTTAGGATTTTTTGCATTTGACACTTAGGTCGAGTAGAGTCAGTGATAACTCAGAATTGCCTAGTACAATAGCACTTTGATGACTTAGAAGAGTGACAAATGCAACAAAATTGGTTAGGGTTGCGAGATGCAAATTTTGGGGTGTTACACGTGGTAGGCATGAAGGCTTATATCAAAGTTGTTTGACATATAATCATTAAGTGATTATGCCTATGTGACACATGGCGGATCAAATTTTGGTGCCTGGGTAACTCAAGAGGGATCAACAGCTCGGTTTTAAAGTTGGCAAAGGTTTCAATTTTAATCATCAGATTCATTTTCTATGCCACTTGTAGTTGTTGTAGCAGAATTTTAAAAAATTCAAAAGTACTCACAGATGATTTCATAAAGATATACACATATTTGTTCTCAGGGACATTAATGACCTGATCTAATCTTTGGGCAGCTCTGCATAGCTATTGAAGACCAAACGAATGGGAATTTGATATATGGGATGCATTTATGTCCAGACTTAACAGAGATAGTTTTATAATCAGAGGGTAAATGCATATGTACCTGCCAAGCCTTTTATGAATTAATGAGGGTTGTTGTCATAGTCATTCCATGGAGTTTCTTGCCTATCAGATTTTTGCGCTCATATCCATAGATTGAAGAACTAATTGTAGATTAGATTGCACAGATTAAAGAGAAGAATTCAGGGTTTCAACTTGACATTAGAATTAAATTTTGTATTTGATTGGTTATAAACCCTAACCCTAAATGGTCCAAAGCTTGTAGCATTCTTGTTCCTATAAAATAATATTCAAGACCATTTAGAAAAGGCTAGAAAATTGGGAAAGTAAAAACCATTAGGCTAATACTTGTTACTAGTCTAGGAGGTAGAAGATGTATTTTTAGTTTGTATCAAGATAGAATAAGAAATCTTATGATCTTTTGCATATTGTCTTATTTCATATTCCCTTGTTATACTAATTTAGGAAATAGTTTTCATCATACTTAATATGAGTTGTTTTAGATTTGAGTCTCTCTTATGTGTTATCTATTGAGTTGTAAGTTTTCTGGCTTACTGTGTGAGTTTTTCTTATGCATGTGTATTCCATTAGTCTTTGATCTTAGCTAAAATTAATGCTTTTGGATATTACATTTTTTCAGCTTGATATCTATTTAAGGATCCTGTAGTGAGAAATCTGATATTTCTTATGTTTATGCCTTTGAATCTTTGTCATTAAGGTATTCCAGTCTTAGTATTGTATTTAGGATTTAGCCTAATGGATAAGGCACTGATCTAAAGCAAGTATTATCTATGGATATATAGCTCCAAATGGTTTGGCTATTCCCTATCCCACAAATATAAATCAAACCCATCACAAAATTCTTTACCTTTTGAGGTGTTGTCCTACTTATTCCACCCATGGTAGTGGAGAGTCACTGAATGCAGGGTTTGCATTTACTACTTATTTACCATTCATCTATTGTTTAAATCTAGAAATAGAAGGTGTGGTAAAGAGTTGAGTTTAGTCTCCATTAGCTATACCTGCCTTGGTTTTGTAGAGCCAAAAGTAGAAGCGGGCAATCTTGATGCTATTCAGTTGCTCCAATTATCTTATAGAGCTTTCATACTTGGAACTAACCACTCCTAACATTAGTCTTAATATATATTGGTTGCTTTCACAATGTAACATTATTAAACACCAACAAGATCAAAGCTTCAGAGATTCAGTGATAACCGTGGATACAATTTTGATCATGTCGTAAGCACTTTATCTCATAATCTAATTCAAGTTACAAAAATTATTCAATGACTTTGAGTTTACTCAGTCATGAAGTCTCGAGATATAACCTAAGGTTAGGATTGATTTTCATTCTACTTTAGTCGCGTTATCTCTAAAAGGAATCAGATTTAAGTAAAGGTTTCAGATATTTAATGTTGTTTGTTGATCTCTCCCAAGATGAGAAGTTGTTTCATTATCTCAGAACAAATGCCAAGGTAAAAGTTTCTTCCAGTGAGTAAGAGAAAGCCATAGATCTTATATTATCTTTGACTTGATCGTGTGGCCTGGGAAAAATCTCCCGATGATGCAGAGGTTCTCAAGTTCTAGTGTTCTCTTCTTTCTAAGTGCTTAATAATTCTCCAAACCATCCAATGGTCCACTCTTCAATGTTTTCTTCACCAATTTGGATCTCCTAGACTCTCCCAACCAACTTTCCTCCTAGGTATAGTTGATTTGATAAAGACACAAAGCTCACACAATTTCAACTAGTCCATCAATCTTCTTGATTCTTCACTAGATCTTCCTCTAGAACCCCAAACCATTGCTTAGGATCTTTCCCATACTCTCCATAGAATATTTCCTATGTTCTTGACTCATTAAAATTCCATTGGAAATATTTCCAACACTTCTGGATACTCCAACAATCCAATTGTTATCACTATGCATTAGTAGGCCTAATTCAATTAGGTCTATTTTCACTATTTTGAGCCAAATGCTCCAAATTATTCCAAAAAATCCCATAGAAAACTTTAGGAATATAAAATATATCTAGTATCCCTTCAAGAATCCAAATTTATAGTTTTTCAAGGCACCCACAACCCTAATTACTACCAAGCCCTAGTTTTTAGCCTATCTTTTAGGTCTCTAGACCAATCAATGCAAATTGTCTTCAATTTGTTCTTTGAAATTCACTTCACAATATATAACCTTTTGATCCTTCAAGGAGACACATTAGGGATTATACACATGCCACTAAGTCATCCATCCAAGATCATGGGTGCTCTTCTTCAATTCAATCTTTACCTTGTCTAGGCTTAGCTACTCCAAGCAGTCAACCATAGGGCATCACTCCAAGCCTAGGAGTTTCATTAAAGGAACAAAAAATAAAACAAAAACACTATATATAGACCCTAACCTATCATTTCATAAGGTTTCATACATTTTCAACCATGGATTCTTAGGTTAGAGTCATTTTTTTCTCCTGCAACTCTGGAAATGGGAATTGCAGACACAGTGACTCAAAACAAAAGATAAATTTACAAATCTTTAAATTGAAATCAAAATAGTAGATGAAAAAGAAAGCTAACATAAATTTCTACACCCCCATGGAGTCAGATTTCTCAATTCAATCCATACACAGCTGTACACAGATGGAGGAACACTATAATTTACAAGAAAACTTAGGAAATCATCCGTATAGATTAGTCCCACGTGCGGTCTGTAATCAAAACTCCATTAACCTTTCAAAAATAATCAATCAATGCTCAAATACCCAAGCATAGGTGGTTAAAACCATCCAAACCTCCATTTGCATCTTTTTGCAAAAAGTTGCAAAAGTTGCTCGAGCAACTTTTGAAAGTTGCTAGCAACTTTTGAGCATTTCTTGCTCTTTGACCAAATTGGTCAACTTGATGCATTTTGACTCATCCTAGGAACCTATTTAGGACACTTAAGGATCCTAGACAAGACCAAAACCCTTAGTTACTTAAAAATAGCAACTTTTACTATTCTAGGCCAAAATGACAACATTGTCACCTAGGAGCACTTTGCTCTTACAAACATGAAGTGAACAAGTTGGGATCCAAACCTAACAGATCTTATTAAAATCCAAAAAAGACTCTTAAAACAACCCTAAACACACAAATCCAACCAAAATGGGAGGTTCTCTACACCATTCTCCCCTGGGACAAAGAACTCAAGTCCCTTGAGTTAGGAGATCTTCAATGGTGACTCCATGCTTCAGAATGTCTACTTCAGTCATCCAAGTAGCCTCAGATTTAGGTAGTCCCTTCCACTTTCACTAAATACTCTTTGTAAGTACCCTTATTCATCTTCTTAGTCACCTTGGATTCTAGTATACCATCCAACTATAAAGGGTATTGGGTAGGAAAATCTCTAACCCAATCTTCTTTCCCCAAATATGAAAGAGCTTGTTTTCTAGTGTCTAAGGGTAAACCCTTATAGGGATACAGATCACATACATTAGAAATGGGTGAGATGCCCAAGTCTGGAAGCAACTCCACCTCATATGCATTCTTACCATACTTGTGCAATATCTTCAATGGTTCTATCTTCTTTATCAGTAGCTTAGTTGGATTACCCTTAGGTGATCTTTCCTTCCTGAGGTAAGAAAGTACCAGATACCCCACCTTGAATTATAAATCCCTACCTTTCTTATCTTCCTTGGCCTTATATTTTTCCACTTGTTGTTATAAAGTCTTCATAACTTGGTCATGCTGCTCTTTCATCTGCTCTGCAAATGATTCACCTTGTGCACTCCTTTTCTCCTATGGAATGAGATCCCTCAACTCCAAGATCCCTCTAGGATTAGTCCCATAAACTATCTCAAATGGGATTTTACCAGCACTCCTATTAATGGAATCCTTATAGGCATATTTTGGCTGTCTAATAATGTGATCGTATGATTGTCTATGCTACTTAGTTAAGCATATCAATAGGTTTCCTAAAGACCTATTAACTTCCTCAGTTTTTCCATGTGACTGAGAGTGATAGGAAGAAGAGAAAGAAAATTTTGTCCCTAATATCTTCCAAAGAGTCCTCCAAAAGTGGCCCACAAACTTACTATCCCTATCAATTACTATGTTTAATGGCAATCCATGGATCCTCACTATGTCTCTGAAGAATAGGCCTACAATATGTGAAGCATCATTGATTTGTTTGCAAGGAATGAAGTGTGCCATATTGCTAAACTTGTCCACCACTATAAACACACTGTCATGTCCCTTTTATGTCTTAGGAAATCCCAAAATGAATTCCATACTCAAGCACTCCCAAGGTCTCTGAGGTATGGATAGGGGTTGGTACAATCTAGTGTTGCTACTTTGTCCTTTGGCCCTCTGACATATCTGACATTGCTCCACAAAATTTTGGACATCTGACTGTAACCTAGGCCAATAATAATGCCTATTCACTTGCTTAAGTGTCTTTTCCACTCCAAAGTGGCCTCCCAAGATTCCTTTATGTTCCTCCTTGACTATGTTCTCCCTCATTGAGCATTGAGGTATACACATTAGGTGTACTTTGAACAATAACTCCTCCTGCAACATATAATCAGTAAAATCCACTTTGAATCCTTGTTATAACTTCTCACATGAATCATAGGCATCTTTTAAATCTCTATCCTCTTTGTAGAGATCTTTCAAGTCATCCATTCCCACACTTTGCAATTGTATCTCCTGTATGGTTAGTACTCTTCTACTCAGAGCATCATAAACCTTGTTGCTAACACCTTTCTATGTTTGATGACAAATGTGTATGCTTGCAAAGATTCTACCCATTTAAAGTGCCTTTGGTTCAATTTCTCTTGCCCATTCAAGAAACTAAGGGCATGGTTATCTATGTAAACCACAAATTCCCTTGGTAGGAGATGATGTCTCCAATTTTTGAGTTCTTCCACCATTGCATACAACTCCAAATCATAGGTGGAGTACTTTTGTTTGGCCTCATTCAACTTCTCAGAGGAGAATGCCATAGGGTGTCCCTCTTGACTTAACATTTCCCCAATTGCTATCTTACTAGCATCACACTCCACCACAAATAACTGGTTGAAGTTGGGGAACCTAAGGATAGGTAGTTATTCTATCCTTTTCTTCAACATTTCAAAGCCTTGATCTACTACTACTATCCACTTGAACTAACATTTGACTCCTCCCTTTATAGAGTTTAAGATAGGTGCACATACATGGCTAAATTTTCTCACAAACTTCCTATAGTAGGAGGCTAATCCATAAAAAATTCTAACTTCTCCTATGGATCCAGGTGTTGGCCATTCCAAAATAGACTTGACCTTATCAAGATCCATCTTCATACATCCATTAGCAACAACAAAACCAAGATATACTAATTTATTTTTCAAGAACTCACATTTTTCTTGGTTGATCATCAATTTATCTTGGTGTAGCCTCCTCAATACCATTTCCAAATGCTTCATGTGCTCCTCCTTAGACCTGCTAAAGATCAAAATGTCATCAAGATAAACTATTACAAACTTACCTATAAAATCTGCTCACACTTCATTCATGAGCCTCATGAATGTGCTAGGTGCATTTGTTAGGACAAAGGGCATTACAAGACACTCATACAACCTTTCATTTGTCTTGAAGGCTATCTTCCATTCATCACCAGGCCTAACTCTGATTTGATGAAACCCTGACTTCAAATCCACCTTGGAGAAATAAAAAGACCTCCCATGTTGTTTAGAAAATCCTCAATCTGGGCCATGGTAAATCTATATATAATTGTAATCTTGTTAATATCCCTAGATTCAGTACACATCCTCAATTTTTCATCTTTCTTAGGTGCAAGGATAGTTGGCACAACACAAGGACTCAAACTCTTCCTTATTAGCCCTTTCTCCAACAAATCTTGAATATGTTTTGCTATCTCTGCATTCTGACTTGGTGTCAGCTTATATGTTGCCTTTTTATGTAGATTAGATCTAGGTATGAGTTCTATTTGATGAATCAAATCCCTCATGGGTGGCAATGCACTAGGAAATCAATTATCCACTATTTCATGGTACCTTTCCAATAGTGCTTGTACTTGTTGTGGCATACTAAATTTCTCCTTAGTATCCTCCTTTGGCTTCACTTTAATTGCACAACAAAACCCTCTTTCCTTCTTCATAACCTTTAGGAACTCCTTACCACTCAAAAGCATCACACTAGTTACCATATGCTTCTACTCATTAGGTTCTTATAAGGGATCCATTTGGAACTTCTTTCCTTGTTTAGTAATCACATAGTTATTCTTTTAACCATCATGAATGGCCTTCGCATCATATTTCCATGGACATCCTAGAAGGAGATGACATGTATCCATGGAAAATATGTCACATAGGACCTTGTCCTTATACTCTCCTATTTCAAACTCCACCATAGTTTGTTCATCCACCACTATCTATTGTCCCTTGTTTATCCATGACACTTTATAGGGGGTAGTGTGAGGTGTTGGAAATACAATGACAAGAAAGAAAGATACTGAGAGGGAGGGGGGGTGAATCAAATATTCAAATATAAACACTTAAGACAAACTAATCCACATTAATATATAAATGAATCTAATGTAATCTCAGATAGCATCCACACCATGAAATAAATAATACATTACACAATAACTTGGTAACCCAAAAACCCAAATAGGTAAAACTGGGGTGGGGATGATACCCACAAAAGTCTCCACTACTATAGTAATAAAGTGTACCTGTTAAGGTTACAATGTTTGATTACAAAATGTAATCTACCCTGTTAAAGGTCTACTCTGTTAAAAGCTTCAGATCATTACAATCTACCTTGTTAAAGGATTTAAACTTACAATGAAGTAAGCACTCTGTTAAGAGATAAATAAAGGCCTGCTAAAACCACTTTGTTAAGAGATTTTCACCTGATACAAAGATTAAAAAGTCTCAAGTATTGATCCTTTGATATGCACTCTGATGCTGATGACGGATATCCTCTTTTCAGTATCTCTTCTGATCTTATAATCTGATATACCTTTACTCTGTTGTTCACTATGTTATGCTCTGCTTAATCTCTGCTTCTGAACAAAATAACCCTCTATGCATTTCACTTCAAAAAATTTAGTCACTTCGACAATCACTCTTTTTCCTCTTGCACATACATAATAGGGTTTTGAAGCAATCTAATATATATATACAGATTTGATAGTGAGATCTAAATCAATGATCAAGATCTGATATCCATGCCTTGATGACAAAATAATTAATACTTACAATGAGTCATGCATAGGATAAAACAATTAAATACATAACTAACTCCATATAAGAATATTAAATTTGTACATTAGTCAACCCAAAAAGCTTATAAAAGTCAACTGGATCACTTATCCTTGAAGTTTGTATCATTCCTGACAAGTATACAAAAAACTATTCTGCTCGGCACTTGATAGTTTTGTTGCTCGACATTTAACATCTCTGTCTTTACTCAGCTTAGCAATGTAACTAGGCATACTGAAAAAATTCTTAGCAATGTTGCTCGGCCTTACATAGTTTTATCTCAGCCACAGTGATAGCCAACTAAAATCGCCTAATGAGATGACTAAGTGTTGGTCACTAATCATCAATATATCTTAGAGATTAACAATCCCCCCCTTTGATTTTAGTGGAAAATACACTTATCATTACTTCTGTACATTTCATCAAATGTATTTCCTAATTACACTGAGCACTCCCCCTAGGAATATACTTATACAAAAAGTTTACAATGCCTTCAAAAATTATATACAAGTGTACCTTTGTTGTACTGATGTATCCTTTCATACTTCTTTACCAACTTCTGTATTAGCTTCCTCCTTTAGTAGTACTAACTTCCCCCTTGTTTTTGCCACTGATTGCTGGTGGGGTTAAGTTTTACTTATCCAAAAATTGCTTATGAAGCTACAGGGTGGATTCAAATGTTGCATCCCAACTTTCCTTTTCAACCTTCATAACTTCCAGTTTTATTTCTAGCTCGGTAGCTAGACTTACTAAACTCTCTGCAATCGATAAATTTGCACTACTCTGTGATAACTCTTTAGTTTTTGAAAGGTCCTTCTGTATTACCTCCAAGTGAGGTAACAAGCTTGTCTATATGGTTATCAACTTGGCCTTTATGCGACCATCTTCAGCCATAAGCTCAGCTATTCTCCTTTGTGCATTAATCAACTTATTAAAATGTAAAGAACTAGATGTAGTATCTTTACCTAAAGTAGCACCAGTTGATCTCAAATCTAACTGTAGCTTCTCAACAAGCTGTAAATTATCCTTTGTGAAAAATTCAACATCACATAATTTCCTATACAAAGAATAAACATTGGCTATAACTTTTTCTAAGGTTTCTACAAGAATAGAAAGTTCAACGTGTTTTGTTGCTATCTCTTCTGAGATCTTCTCTAGTACTTTTCTCTCAAATCTTCTTTGGGACCATTGTAGAAGCTTCTCATTGTTGTCTATGTCCGCATCTATTACTTTCTGTACAATGGTGACTAGTTGATCTATGATTGGAGCTTGAGGCATTTCATCCTCTAAGTCAAAATATTTTGTAAATATATCTTTGATGTCATGCAACACCTGCTTTTGCTTTTGTTCTATCTTCATCTCTTCCTATCTTTTCTTCCTCTTAAGTAACTCTTGAAGAGTCCCAATTTGTTCAAAAGATAACTCATTGGGATCCCATTGTGGAATCATAATGACTTCATCTAATGTTACATCTAAAATCTGTGACTTCTTCTTCAAGATCTTCTTCTTCTTCATTTCTGGAGAATTTATGCTCGGCAACATAATGTCTTTCCCTTTGACAGTTTCTATATCTAATGCCTCCTTCAATTATATCAATATAGTCTATGGATTCGGCATACCACCAGTTTTAGGACCTGTGGGAGTGGATGATGTAGAGTGTGGTAGCTCAACCAACACTTTTGAAACCTCTTCTTCTTTAGGCTTATCAACAACTTCTGTTGTTACTACTCCACTATCTAAAACTATCTTCACAGCCTCTAAAATAGGTGGATCCTATGAAGTTACCTCTTGTTCATTTGTTTTCTATTTCTCTTCACCTTTATAATCACTAAAAACTTCAATTATTTCCTCAAATGTTGTGGTCTTCCCTTCTTCTATTTCAGTTGCCTTAATAGGCAAGTTAGTGGCTTGTCCACTTGGCATCTGTTGTTCCTCAGCATTCAAATTTCTTGGATCATCAACTATATAATCCATAGGACTATCTACAGTCACATCAACAGATTTTTTTGCATCTAATGCATCCTTGGTCATGTCCTTTTCTATTGCAATTTGATCTTTAAGTATCTGTGGTTCAGGGGTAGTCTTTTCTTCAACTACTTGTGCCTTTGGCTTGGATGTCCCTTCACTATATTTCTTGTCTTTTGGAATGATCATTCCAAAAATCTCTTTCCAGATCCTTGTGCTCTATTGTACTAAACCTTCTATGTTGTTCTTCAGAATAGCATAGCCTCTGAGTTTTGGAACAAACATGTTCTTGTACTCCTCAATAAATTTGACTCTTTGTTTAGAGGTTAAGTCAGGTATTATTTTGGCTAATGTTCCTTCTCAGATCTATCTCTCAGTGGCAAGTGAAAATTCCCATTTGTTGGATAGAAATTCATATAGTTCATCAGGCACATGATTTCCTATATCTATACGAGTGAATTTGAAGGTGCTCATCATGTCCAAGAGTGCTTCCTAAACTTTGTGCCTATCTATTATTTTCAACTTGTCATATTTGATGAACTTGAATGTTGCTAACCCTATTGAATTCCTTAAAGTATCACATACCTCATCAATGCTTGTTGGTTTCTTGAATTGAGCTTTAGGTATGTTTGTGGGTTCATCAGTTTCTATCAACTCCTCATCACTATCTGGTCTCAAGTTTAATTTCCTTCTTGGTCTCTTTCCTAGCGCACTCAGCTCAGCCTTAGGAGCAACCTTTGCTTCCTTACGAGAAATAATCTCTACAAATTTTCTCTTACCATATACTTTTGTTTGCACTTCTACTGGGGAAGTGACAGTAGATGCTCTTTTCCTTGGACAATTAGCTGCAGGAGGTGTAACTTTGGGTTTGGCTCGGCTAGGCTTGGTTACTATGACAATTCATGGCTTCTTTCCCTTAGCCTTCTTTGTAACTTCTTTTGATGCACTGACTTCCTCCTTAGTAGAAATATCCTCACCTTTTCCAGTGGTCAAATCTAGAGGTGCATCCTCAGGTTCTTCATCACTACCCAAGCCAACCATTTTCTTCATATTTTTCACTATCTTCTTTCTTTTCCTCTCCACAGTTCCTTCATTCAAACTTCTAGAGATCTTAGCCTAGCTTCTTCAAAGTTTCCAAACCTCTCTGCAGTGGTGTCAAATGCCTTAGCTAGGAGTGCAATGATGGTAGTTGATGCTTCATCAAAATTAATCTTATATGGAAATGGCTTTAGGCATGTTATTGTAGGATTTACTGCCTTGATATAAGTGTTATATGTGTCAACTATAAAATAGATTTCCTCATAGTGATTTTCCACTAGTGACTTAGGAATCCTAGTCCTTAATCTCATTCTCTTCTTGAATTCTACAAAATAGCTACCCATAATGCTATTGAAATTGCTACCCAACTTCTCTATACATTCAATGATCTGAACTGTAATGGGCCTATCCTTTTTCCAAACAATATTTCCTAGTGTAGGAAATGTATCCTAAATGTAGAAGAATATACAAACTAGTAAAGAACCAAACTTACATGATGAGCTCTTAGCCTTTTTGATTGATGCAAGGTTCTTGGATAACTATGTCTGTTATAGCTTGGAAAGATCATATGTGTGATTCTTCTTCACAATTTTCCATGCCTAATCAACTACTATGCAGGGAACACTATCCAATCTGCTGGACTGGTAGAACTTGTGTGCAATTACCCTTACTCCAAAGTCAAGTTCTAGGTCAGTAATTATAGAGATATTCATACCTTTGTTATTCCATAATTCTCCAATGTTCAATGTAATTTCCTCTTTGTTGTTATCCCTCATGGTTTGCTTTCCATTTACTACAGGATATCCAGTCACCTGATGAATCATACTTCTGGTGATCTTGACTATCCATTGTCTAGCCACATGCTCATGTAATGAACTCGGCTAAGGATAAATTTTATCCATTCATCTTTAAAACCTTGGGGAAAATCTAGGGCACAAGTTAACCCTTTTTCGGCTATATTTTTGAATTCCACCTTCAGAAATCCATTTTCACACAGTTTATTGTAGGATTTCCTCAATTCACTATCTCCTACTTATCTAATTTTAACCATATAACATGATTGAACATAATGAATCATAAGTACCTTAGGAGGAATGGATGAGAGGGCTCCCATCAAATCACTTCATATCACACTTTTTGAGATGACTCAAAAGTTGAGAGGTTCACATTCATCACTCTGAATCAACTAAATTTGTTCTGGTTCTACCTCCATACTCTTGGTTGGTGCGGAATAACTTGCAGCCATAATTCTAAAATTTAGGGTTTGAGAGATGGAAAATAGAATACCTCAGCAAGTGATGCTTCACACTATTCCCTATTCATTGTTCACTTCAAGATTTCCATCAGCACACTAATTAAATCTTCATTCCTAGCTCTGTTAAGATCAATTCTGTAAATCACTTCAATCGCTCCATAGATAGTAAAATCACAAGGTAAAAACAAAATATCAACTATTCATCCTTTATAAGCTACAAAAAGGTAACAGTAGGTGAGCATTGAATGTTTTTCCCATTGAGTTGGTGCAAGCCAGCTGTCCTTGGCTTTAACACAACTTGCATCCCATTCGACTCACTACACTCAGCCTTCACAAAATTTTACTCAGTCAATAAAACTCAGCACTCACTAAAGAACTCGGCTTTAGTGTCCATGATAGATGCTCGACACCTATAGTGTAATTTTCTCATCTCAACATTTTGTCTTCAAATATAGTTCCTTACATACCTCTTTCTCTTAGTTGGAGATGATGTGATCACCTGATCCATTGGATTGGGTGACCTTGGCTTCATTAGCTTCATTATTGCATGGTTCAGACTTCTTAACCCATGTCTTATTCATCTGTTCCCTAATTTTCTCAATAGTAGGAGTTGGTACTCTAGTCTTGCAATCTTTCCTTGTATGACTAATTTTTAGACAACTGTGACAAACTAAGATTCCATTCATCCAACTTTTAGACTTACCTCTGAAATGTGTCCTTATTTAGTTTTCTGGAACATGTCCGTACTCACCATAGTAATGACAACTATGCCATGTGTTGTAATCCCAATTGTGAGTATTGCCTTTTCTTGGTGATTTCTCTTGTACCTTTGATGTCCATTGCTTTTTACCTTTAGATCTGCAATCTTGTGCTCTATGACCAAATTTGTGACAATTATAGCAATTACCATTGAGTCTAGGTGCTTTTCTTGACTTTGCCTTACATTCACATGCTTGGTGTCCAAACTTATTACAGTTAAAGAAATAACCATTAAAGTTGGTTTTAGGATTGGACTTACCATTCTTGCTTCAGCATATGTTTTCTATATGACCTAGTTTTCTACAGTGGTGACAAATAGGTTTCTTGTTTCTTGGCTTTGCATTCTTTCTTTCACCTGTCTTAGATTATTCTCCATCTTCAGTGGTTGTATGTTGTTCAGTGTGACCTAACCTAGAATAATCTTTAGGTCTTCTTGATGCTTCCACCAGTTGTTCAAAGTAGCTCATAGTTGCACTCAGATTAGTCACTCTATTATTGATTTCTTTCTCAGATCTCAATTCATCTTTCAATTGACTATTCTCATATCTAAGATTAACAATTTCCAAGTCTTTCCTACTGATCTCCCGATTCACAAGTAGTAGTTGATTAGCCATGTATACTTGATTAACTGTCATGGTTTGCATGTCATGTGTTCTTTCATCAAGTCTGGTAGTCAACATTCTCTTATCTTCTTCTGTCATAGCCTTGTCATCTTCAGCTTTCTTTTTCTGTTCAACAACTTCACACATTCTTATTGATTGGGCTTCTTATTCCTTTTTCAAATTTTTGACTTCTTCACATAGTGCACTGTTCTTTCCCAGTAGATCTACTATTTCTACATCACTCTCAGTAGAATATCCATTCTAAAATAGATTTGTGGTGTCCTCTTCCTGATAATGAGTGGCATTCATCTATTTGGCCAAATCTTTCCTTGTAGTCAAGGACTTCCTTAACTCTTGTCTTGCACTCTCAAGCTATTGGAAAGCTAGCTGAACATCAATATTTTGATTCTCAATGACTTTACCCATCTTGTAGATCTCCATTTCAAGATATTAATTCTCAAGTTGATTATAACCTTTTAGAGAACTCAGGCTTTGATACCAATTTTTGGAAATACAATGATGAGAAAGCAAGATACTAAGAGGGGGGGTGAATCAGATCTTCAAATATAAACACTTAAGACAAACTAATCCACATTCATACATAAATGAATCTAATGTAATCTTAGATAGTATCCACACCATGAAATAAATAACACATTACAAAATAACTTGGTAACCCAAAAACCCAAATAGGTAAAATTGGGGTGGGGGTGATACCCACAAAAACTCCACTACTGCAGTAATAAAGTGTACCTATTAAGGTTACAATGTTTGATTACAAAATGTAATCTACCCTGTTAAAGGTCTGCTCTGTTAAAAGCTTCAGATCATTACAATCTACCTTGTTAAAGAATTTAAACTTACAATAAAGTAAGTACTCTATTAAGAGATAAATAAAGGCCTACTAAAACCACTCTGTTAAGAGATTTTCACCTGATACAATGATTAAAAAGTCTCAAGTATTGATCCTTTGATATGCACTTTGATGTTTATGATAGATCTCCTCTTTTCAGTATCTCTTCTGATCTTATAATCTGATATACCTTTACTCTGTTGTTCACTATGTTATGCTCTGCTTGATCTCTGCTTTTGAACAAAATAACCCTCTGTGCATTTCACTTCAAAAAATGCAGTCACTTCGACAATCACTCTTCTGCCTCTTGCACATACATAATAGGGTTTCGAAGCAATCTAATATATCTATAGAGATCTAACAGTGAGATCTAAATCAACGATCAAGATCTGATATCCATGCCTTGATGGTAAAACAATTAATGCTTACAATGAGTCATGCATAGGATAAAACAATTAAATGCATAACTAACTCCATATAATAATATTAAATTCATACATTAGTCAGCCCAAAAAGCTTATACAAGTCAGCCAGATCACTTATCCTTGAATTTTGTATCATTCATAACAAGTATACAAAAAACTATTCTACTCGGCACTTGACAGTTCTATTGATCGGCATTTGACATCTCTGTCTTTACTTGTCTCGGCAATGTAACTAGGCATACTAAAAAACTTCTCGGCAATGTTTCTTAGCCTTACATAGTTTTAGCTTGGCCATAGTGATAGCCAACTAAAACTTCCTAATGAGATGACTAAGTGTTGGTCACTAATCATCAATATATCTTAGAGATTAACATGAGGTATCCTTCTAAGTTTTATTTTGTCCACCATCTCTATTGACACTATGTTCTCTATTGATCTAGAGTCCACTATCACCTTGCAGATCTTCCCATGTGACCTTCAAGTAGTTTTAAACAAGTTCTTTCTTTCAGGTAGTTCTGTAGTACTAGGAAATTTCAACAAAGTCCTCAACATAAGATTTTCTCCATCCAATACTAGCTCTACCTTGGAGATTGGTGAAGTGACACTTTGTGTGTCATCTTCTTGCACTAACTGATTCCTTCTTTCTCCCATGGATGATGTGGAAGTATTGTCAGGACATCTACCCATTGTATGGCCCACTTGATTACAATTGTAACATCTTCCAGTGAAGATAGAATTGGTCCTTCCTTCTAACTAAAATCTACCCCTTGGAGGCTCTCTTCCTCTGTATCCTCCTCTTTGAAATGACCCTCTATATTAGTTACTCCCACTATTGTTTGTAGACTTAGTCTCATTTAGTCTACTTGGGATTTTTCCTCTACCAAAGTTACACCTACCTCTGAAGCCTCTATTACTATTACCCCTACCTCTTTATTGGAAGTCATTCCTCCTAGCCTTCTCCTTTTCCCTCAAGGCTAAGTGAAAACATTTGTGCATACTATCAAGAGCCATCATACTGATTTCATCTTGGATTCCTTGTCTCAACCAATTGAGGTACCTTGCTACCTTTTCTACCTCTTCTTCTTGTCTTGTTTCCCTTAGGCTTAATTTGTGGAATTACTTAGTGTAGGCACTTACTGGCAACTCTTTTTGTCTCAAGTTTTGCAACTTTTGATACATTTGAATCTCATAATCAGTGGGCAAGAATTATGCCCTCAACCTAATCTTCATTCTATCCCAAGAGACTATCTTCTTCTTACCAGTGGTTACCTGGTCATCCTACATCATGTTCCACCACACCAAGGCAGATCCTTTGATTCTAGCCTTTGCATAACTAAATCTCTTCTCCTCTGACACTTCTTTGTAGTCAAACTGGTTGTCTATGGTCTCTAACCAATCTAATAACTCTCCACCATTCAAACTGCCATAGTAGTAAGGTATGTGCTCCATACTATATTTTTTGATGGAATTAAAGGCATCCAAGAAAACCTTTTGATCCTTATCCATCTCCACTTATTTTCCTTTTCCATTTGTCTCTCTTGTCTGGCTTTATCCTCTTCATCACTTTCATCTCCCCATTCAGTGACTTTCCTCTTACCCTTTGTCTCCGTCAGATTGGCCTTTGCCAATAGATTTTAGACCAAGTCCTCTATGGGATATTTTATCATTGCCTTGGGTGGCATTTTTTCAACCTCATGGCTCTCCTCCCCTTCAAACATACACTAAACTTAAATAAATTCTATCTCTGGTACCACTCTGATGCAGAGGGTCTTGAGTTCTAGTGTTCTCTTCTCCCTAAGTGCTTAATACTTCTCCAAACCATGCAATGGTCCACTCTTCTATGTTTTCTTCACCAAAGTGGATCTCCTAGACCCTCCCAACCAACTTTCCTCCTAGGTATAGATTATTTGATAAAGACAGAAAGCTCACACAATTTTAACTAGTCCAACTAGTTCATCAATATTCTTAATTCTTCACTAGATCGTCCTCTAGAAACCCAAATGCTTGCTTAGGATATTTCCCATACTCTCCATAGAATCTTTCCTATGTTCTTGACTCATTAACAATCCATTGGAAAAATTTCCAACACTTCTGGATACTCCAACAATCCAATTGTTATCACTATGCATTAGTAGGCCTAATTAGGCCTTATTCCATTAGGTCTATTTTCACTATTTTGAGCCAAATAATCCAAATTATTCCAAACAACCCCATAGAAAACTTTAGGAATCTAAAATATATCCACTAGCCCTTCAAGAATCCAAAGTTATAGTTTCTCAAGGCACCCACAACCCTAATTACTACCAGGCCCTAGTTTTCAGCCTATCTTTTACGCCTCTAGACTAGTCAATGCAAATGGTCTTCAATTTATTCTTCAAAATTCACTTCACCATCTATAAAATTTTGATCCTTCAAGGATACACATTAGGGATTATACACATGCCACTAAGTCATCCATCCAAGATCATGGGTGCTATGCTTCAATTCAATCTTTACCCTGTCGAGACTCACCTACTCCAAGTAGTCAGCCATAGGGCATCACTCCAAGCCTAGGATTTTTAATGCAAGAAAAAAAATGAAAACAAAAACACTATATACAGACTTTAACCTATCATTCCACAAGGTTTCATACATTTTCAACTATGGATGCTTAGGTTAGAGTCATTTTTTCTCCTGCAACTCTACAAATGGGAATTGCAGACACAGTGACTCAAAATAAAAGATAAATTTACAACACTTTAACTTGAAATCATAATAATAGATGCTAAAGAAAGATAACATAAATTTCTACACCCCCATGGAGTCATATTTCTCAATTCAATCCATACACAACCATACATAGATGGAGGAACACTGTAAAACATAAGAAAACTCAGGAAATCATCCGTACAGATTAGTCCCACGTGTGTTCTATAATCAAAACTCCATTAACCTTTCAAAAATAATCAATTCATGCTCAAATACCCAAGCATGGGTGGTTACAACCATCCAAACCTCCATTTGCAACTTTTTGCAAAAATTTGCACAAGTTGCTCGAGCAACTTTTGAAAGTTGCTAGCAACTTTTGAGCATTTCTTGCTCTTTGACCAAATTGGTCAACTCAATGCATGTTGACTCATCCTAGGACCCTAGTTATGACACGTAGGATCCTAGACAAGACCAAAACCCTTAGTTACTCAAAAATAGCAACTTTTACCATTCTAGGCCAAAATGACAACATTGTCACCTAGGAGCACTTTGCTCTTACAAACATGAAATCAACAAGTTGGGATCCAAACCTAATGGATCTTATTAAAATACAAAAAAAGACACTTTAAAAAAAATAAACACACAAATCCAACCAAAATGGGAGGTGATTTGCACCACCTAATTAACTCATTATTTAATGAATCTTTTTGTGATTAAAAGATAAAGCTATTCGCACAGTCACAAGATGGACCTTGGCTGAAATAAGGTTAAGTAAAGTTTCTTTTCAAGACTTAGAGATAACCTAGTTGCGAGATCTCAGAAGAAAAGTGTAGTTAAGTGAAAGGTTTCAATATTCAGTGTAGACAGTCAGATTGAAGAGAAATCAAGGGCTATCGCATGATCTTGAAAGGAATTGATGAAGTACAAAAATATTTAGAGACTTAACACTGATTGTTGATCAAGATAATATCTAAGGGCTAGCACGTGATCTTTAAATAGAACCTGAGTTAGAGAAATATTTTAGCAACTTCAAGTTTCCTCAGTCACTAAGTCTAGAAAAGAATTGTGGTTAGCTGTGGTTGAGACAAAGAAGTCAAGTTAGTAGTAGGTGAATCTGAACCACAGATTAAGATTAAATCTTTTGGTTAGCATTAAATCACTAAAACAAAGTCAATAAGTCTAGATTGTTTAGCGATCAAGAGATAGTATGCTCAGATTGAAACATGTGTTGAAGTGGTTAAGGAGATCTATGGCATGCATGAAATCTCAGAGTAAACCCAAGTTTATGTTGGAAATGAGATGAGTAACTAAGAGGGAGGGTTGAATCAGTTACCACAAAAACAAAGCCAAGTCCCTTAGATGTCTTAAACAAATCATTCACTATTGCTCGGTCAACATAGATATTTCACTGTCACTCGGTTAACATAGCAAATCTTAAGATATTAACTATGATTATCTTTCATAATTAATTTCTAGTCACATAAACCAGCAAGCAAATGAAATATGCACAGATAACACCAAGATTTAATGTGGAAACCCAATATGGGAAAAACCACCAATTGCAACGAGTTATTGATTTTCACTCTTCTAAAGTGAGCCATTTTAGGAGCCAACCCTATTAAAGGTTACAATAACACACTATTAGGTGTAACCCTATTAGAGGATTTAATCACCCTATAAGGAGTGGCCTTGTTAAAGGTCTTCAAACACTTCAATATAGAAATGTCACCTTGTGAGAGGATTTACAAAAGAATGTTAAGTCTACTCCGTTAAGAGATTTGAATCACTGCTACAATTGTTAAAAAGTACCAATGGATTGACGTTAGTGTACATGCAACTATCTTTGCTAATTCAAATCTTTCTCTATTTGTAAACTAGATCATCACTGATCAAATGTTCTATTGTAGCTCTATCAGGATGATCTATCTTTAATCAAAATCCCATCTAATTTTGCCTCTACTCTTCATATCATGTTCATCCACTAATTCAATTACTTACATACACTCTTCAATCCAAACTTGACCTTATATAAATATATAATAGACCTTGTCAAGTCAGCCTCTATATCCTTCCAAATAAATAATAAAACTCAAATTTGTTAGCCTCATATACCCAATTAAACATAAAATGTAATCATCTATTAATCAGCTGACACTAACTATTTAACTCAGTCAACACTGAAATTCTTCAACATCTGACCAACACTATAATGCCTGAGTGAACTCGATCAAAACTAAATTTCTTCAATACCAGACTGAGCTTAAAGAACACTGAGATCACTTGACATACACTAACTGTGCTTATTTTGGATGTAGACATTTGTGTAACATCACTACATAAGTGCAAATACATGTGTAACAATGACAATACACAATTGAATAATCGTCATCAACAATCTCCCTCTTTGGCATTGATGGAAACACATGTCATAATACAAATAATTTTAGAGAAACAGTAATATGAATCAAATTTTATTAATGTCTTTAGTTTCATTATGATTCACATCCATAAGACTCCTTCTGTCAACAATAACTGAGATAAAATTCTCCCTCGTACATCTATCTCTATCTTTGATAAAATTATCCCTGTCATCAATCTCTCTATTAGTAATGTTTACTGTCATATAGTAATCTCTCCCTCTTTCACTGATCATTATGAAATCATTAATCTCTCTCTTTGAAAACCAATGCCAAAGACACCAACTGACATATCAATTAAATTGTAATGTACCTGAATGTATTGATTCATATGCAATGAGCTCTGATTATATGGATCAACATGTTTGATCTATTCTATAGCTCGGTTGATGCATCACTAAATAGTTCTTTAGTGAGCCTCAGTTAGGGGAATCACCCCTAGATTTCCTCTAAGATACATGAATGCCTCCTTAGGTAAAGGCTTGGTGAATATGTTTGCAAATTGTTCTTTAGTATTCACATATTCCAACCTTTATTCTTTGTTCTGAACCAATTCTCTCAAGAAATGATACTTTATTGCAATATGTTTGGTCTTGGTATGCATCGCAGGGTTCTTTGAAATGTTAATAGAACTAGTGTTGTCATAGTAAATAATAACTGGTTCTTTAATTTCTTCCTTCATACCTAACAACAACTGTTTGAACCATATGATATTTGAACTATTGAATCCTATAGCAACATACTCTACCTCTATTGTAGACTGAGAAATGTAGTTTTGTTTCTTACTAGTCCAGGAGACTAACCTCTTTCCAAGAAATAATTCTCCACCACTTGTGCTCTTTCTATCATCAACACTTCCTACCCAATCAACATCAGTAAAAGTCGTCAAGTCAAAGTTTCCTCCTTTCTTATACCATAATCCATAATCTTTAGTACTTTTAAGGTATCTTATAATCCTCTTGATAGCCATCAAATGATTTTCTTTAGGACTAGCTGAAAACCTTTCAACAATACCAACTACGAATGCAATATCAGGTCTGGTGTGAACAACATATTGTAGTTTTCCAATCATGGACTTGTGGGTAGTCTATTTTACTTCCTTTGAATCATCATCCTTAGACAACTTATGTCCAGTAGACATAGGTGTCCCAACTAGTCTGGAATCTTCCATTCCAAATTTCTTCAGTATCTGTTTGATGTATTTTGACTGAGTAATGTAGATACCATCCTTCATCTGTTGAACTTGTAAACCAACAAAGAATTTGATTTCACCAAACATAGACATCTCAAATTCCTTACTCATATCTATAGATAATTCTTTGCATAAATCATCATATCCAGTGAATAATATATTATCAACAAATATCTCTACTAATAGTATCTTGTCTTTAGGGCCTTCTTTAATGTACAAGCTACTATTATCATTAGTTCTCTGAAATACAATACTTACTAGATAACCATGTAGTCTTTCATACTAGGCTCTTGGAGCTTGTTTCAGTCCATGCAAGGCTTTATATAGTTTGTAGACCATATTCCTTTTATTAGGATCTACAAAGCCTTCAAGTTTCTCAATATAGACTTCTTCTTCTAGGATTCCATCCAAGAATGTAGATTTTACATCCATTTGATATACCTTGTATCCTTTGTTTGCATCATATGCTAGAAGAGTTCTGACTCCTTCAAGTCTTGCAATAGAAGAAAAAGTTTCTCCATAATCAATACCCTCTTCTTGAGCATAGCCTTTACATACTAATATGGATTTATTTCTAGAAAATTCACCTTTTTCATTCATCTTGTTTTTGAAAACCCATTTAGTACCAATTATATCATTTTCTTTAGGTCTAGGTACAATAGTCCAGGTCTTGTTCTTTTCTATCTTCTCAATTTCTTCATTCATTGCTTCTATCCAAATTTCATCATTCAATGCATCATTGATAGATCTAGGTTCAATTTCACTAAGCAAACATGTACATTTAATTTTGTTCCTTGTCATTATACATTTTGTCTTATCTCCAATTATTTTCTTAGGTGCATGATGCCTTCTGACATATTTGGCAAGTAAAGGATCCTTCCTTCTTGATTATGGACTTGCACCACTATGTTCACCATGTTCAAATATTCTATCTTATTCTTCTGTCTAATGCTCGGGTTCCACTGTCTGAGATTCAGGTGTCATTGTCTATGACTCGGATCCCTCTATCTGAGACTCAGTTCCCTCTATATGTGACTATTTTTTCTCTGCTAGAAGCTTAGGTTGCAAAATTTGTAACACATTTTGTACTGAGGAATTCAAGGTTGATAATATTTCTATCCAATTACCATTGCTTACATCTTAGTTATAGTATCATATTCATAGTACACAAAATTTATGTAGTCCTCAGGCTCTTTACTACTTTGTTCTTCACATCTTTCTGCAAACTCATCAATCCTTACATGCACACTTTCTATGAATTTGTGAGTAGAAAGATTCAAACATTTATATGCTTTTGTTTTACAGGAGTAGCCTAGGAATATGCCTTCATCTCCTTTTACAACAAATTTTCCACTTCTTTCTTCTTTTAAGATATAAAATCTACTTCCAAATACTTTTAAATAACAAACATTAGGTTTATAGCCATACCATAATTCAAAAGGTGTCTTCTCAGTACCTTTCTTCAATTGAACTCTGTTCAAGGTGTGAATTGTAGTGTTGATGGCTTCCTTCTAGTATTTGGTAGAAACATTCTTTTCAATCATCAAGTTTCTTGCACAATCCATGATGGATTTATTTCTTCTTTCTATTTTTCCATTTTTTTTAGTGTACTAGGAGCAGATACTTGTCTCTTGATTAATATTTCATTGCAAAATTCATTGAATTCAATAGAAATGAATTCTCCTCCTCTATCAGATCTTAGGCACTTCAATTTCTTTCTTGTTTCCTTTTCAACTCTGGCAAGGTACCATTTGAATTTCTAAAAAGCTTCTAATTTTTCTTTGAGAAACATAATGGTCATCATTCTAGAATGATCATCAACAAATAGAATGAAATAATTCTCTCCAGTGTAACTTGTTGTTCCAATTGGTCCACATAGATCAGTATGTACCAATTCCAAGACTTCTTTAGTATTATAGTTCTTTCTCTTGAAATTAGATTTGCTTATTTTCCCAGTTTGACATTGTTTGCATGTTGCTAATTCATGCTTCTTTAAAAAATGAATACCTCTTACTCTTCTATTTTTTCTTATGTTAACCAGGTTATTAAAGTTCACATGACACAAACTTTTATTCCATAACCATCTCTCTTCTACTTGTGCAATAAAACTTGAACTTTCATTGAGATAAAGATAAAATAGATTACCTTTTGTTTGCTTGCCAGTTCCAACTAGTTTTCCTTTACCATGCAGGAGCTTGGTCTTACCATTCATGAATTCTACATTGAGACCAATGTTATTTAGTTTTTCCACACTTAGTAGATTTCTCCTTAGTCCTTCAACCCAATAAGAATTATCACATTTAATTCCTTCAGTTAGAGAAATACAACATTTACCCTTCACATAGCAAGGTTCGTTATTCCCAAAATTGACACTCCCACCATCATAGTTCTCAAGAGTTTCAAATATTGTTTTATCAATAGTCATGTGGTGAGAAAAACCACTATCAATTATCCAAGTGTCATTTTTGCTAATATGAGATAATAGTGCAGTCTTTTCATCATCTTCATTATCTGACTCATCCTTAATAGCAATGTAAATAATTTCATCTTCATCTCCATCATTGTCAGAGTCTTTAGCAATATAAAAATATTTCTTACCTTTGTCCTTGTAGTTTTTGTAACTGTTGAAATATTTCTTGCCTTTATATTTTTTGAACTTTCTCTCATCTTTGTCATCTTTGTTAGGACACTTAGCAGCAATGCGACCAACCTCATTACATGAAAAGAAAATCAATGGTATTCTTCCTTTGTACTGTCCTTTTCCTTTTGCATCTCTCCTTGCAAGTATTGCTTCAATGATTTCAATATCTTCATCATCAGATTCACCATCAGTGTCACTATCAATCTATTTATTTTTAGAGTATCTATCCTTCTTTCCAAGATTTAGTTTAGCTTTGAATGTGGACTCAAGATTGATAGTGTTAGGAGAATAATTGTCAAAGTTTTCCAACTCAAATGATGATAGCCTTCCAATCAATGCATCTAGAGATATATTGTTACTACACCTCATCTCTTGAATAGCTGAAACTCTAATTGCATAGATAGGAAGTAAAGGTCTCAATACCTTACTAACCACTATAGTGTCTTCAATTGTTCCACCTATTTCTCTGATGGAACTTACACTTTTCTTGATTCTGTCCCTATATTTTGTAATGTTTTCTCCTTCTTTCATTTTCATCATATCAAACTGACCTCTGAGACCTTCTGCTTTGGATCTCTTTACATTTGCCTCTCCTTCATGAATATCATGTAGTTTGTTCCACATATCAAAGGCAGTAGGGCAGTCCTTGACTTCATCAAATTCCAAGTAGCTAAGTGAAGAAGCTATATCAATCATCATTATATTATGATTCTTCCTGTCCACCATCTGTTCCACAGTTAAAGGTACTAGTGGTTCCACATACTTTTTATCCAAGAATTGCAGACCACTATCTCCAATAGTAGATAAATGTAGCTTCATCAACTCCTACCATGTCTGAAAGTTGTGTTTGTTAAGCTTGGGGATCTCTCTTCTGTAAGACATCTTTGATCTTTAGCTTAGGCCTTTAAACCTTCCCTACAAGCACTTGATGCTCTGATACCAATTGTTGGAAATGAGATGAGTAATTGAGAGGGGAGGGGTGAATTAGTTACTAAAAAAACAAATCCAAGTCCCTTAGATGTCTTAAAAAAATTAGTCATTGTTGTTCAGTCAACATAAATATTTCACTATCACTCGGTTAACATAGAAAATCTTAAGATATTAATTGTGATTATCTTTAGTACTTAATTTGTAGAAACATAAACCATCAAGAAAATGAAATGTACATAGATAACACCAAGATTTAACATGGAAACCTAATATGGGAAAAACCACCAATTGCAACTAGTTACTGATTTTCACTCTTCTAAAGTGAGCCCTATTAGGAGCCAACCCTGTTAAAGGTTACAATAACACACTGTTAGGTGTGACCCTGTTAGAGGATTTAATCACCCTATAAGGAGTGGCCTTGTTAGAGGTATTCAAACACTTCAATATAGAAATGTCACCTTGTGAGAGGATTTACAAAAGACTATCAAGTCTACTATGTTAAGAGATTTGAATCACTACTACAATTGTTAGAAAGTAACAATGGATTGACCTGATTAGACATGCAACTATCTTTGCTGATTCAGATCTTTCTCTATTTGTAAAATGGATCCTGGCTGATCAAATTTTCTATTGCAACTCTATCTGGATGATTTATCTTCAATCAGAATCCCATCTAATTTTTCCTCTGCTCTTCATATCATGTGCATCCACTAATTCAGTTACTTCCATACACTCTTCAATCCAAACTTGACCTTATATAAATATATAATAGACCTTGTCACGTTGACCTCTATATCCTTCCAAATAAATAATAAAACCCAAATCTATCGGCCTCATATGCCCAATTAAACATAAAATGTAATCATTTGTTAGTCAGCTAATACTAACTATTTAAATTGGTCAACACTGAATTTCTTCAACACCCGACCAACACTGTAATGCCTAAGTGAACTCAATCAACACTAAATTTATTTAATATCCAACTAAGCTTGGAGAACACTAAGATCACTTTGCATACACTAACTATGCTTGGTTTGGATGTAGACATGTGTGTAACATCACTACATAATAGCAAATACTTTTGTAACATCAATGACAATACACAATTGAATAATTGTCATCAACAGTTTGAGCTAAACTCTCAATGACTCAGAGTTAGCTTGTAGTCGCATGATCTCATGAAAAATTGGAGTTAAAGAAAAAGGTTGGGAGATTCAACGCAAGCCATCATATTAGAAGGAAATCAATGATGGTCATGTAATCTCTTAACAAATTACGAAAGTACTGTTGGAGATTTCCTTTTGTGCAAATAGTTGACTGTATGTTTATCATTGATGAAAACATATAATATACAGTAGTGAACTGTATTCAATTTTTAGTATGGTTATGTAGAAGCCTTATGTGGTTTTTTTTATCTTTTAGACATATTTACTATACCATGTACACACACGCAAATTCAGATGTTCAGTAATAGTTGAGCTATGTTACTCTGTTTACCAGCCACAGTTTTAGAAGATTGTTTTCAGGAAGCCGACAGTAAACTTATTAATTATTTAGTTGCATCTATCTATGGGATATGTGTGTTAAAATTCATGTTTAGTTATGATTCTAATTTAATTAATCGAAGGCACTAATTTTGTTTCACCTGAAGCATGACATTTGGGTAATTTTTGTGGAGCCGACTATGTGAAGTGATGCATCTATTCAGTTTGAGTTGCGCGGTTCTAATTATGTTGTGTGCTTGGTTTGGCTGACTAAAGAAGCATTGAATGGATTCCTAAAGCTGACAAAGATCATATCTTTTAGAGAAGATACTTATATTAGTTCATTCAAAGATCACCAAGTGTGAATGAGAAGAAAAGAAGATAGAAAAAGGATAGAACAAAATGCTGATTTTTTTGGGACAGTAAAGCCATTTCATTCATCAATCAAAGATCTATGTGGAGAAGTAGAGAGTGTATACTATTCATTGGAACTGATCAAGATAACAGGTCTACTCAAACAATTCATTATCAGATATAGTGTATATCTATTTTACTGAAGGTTGTAGCCTTCATCATATTAGCAGTGAGCTTTTGGACAGTGAGTCCTCACCCCTAACAGGGTTATTTGTAAAAGACTCCTAACAGGGCCCGAACCTTAACCAGGTCACTATACTTATTTTGTTGTAAAAAATAACTCCTAACAGGGTTGTAAAGATCTTCTAACAAGGATTATTATACTCAAGTACAGTTATTTGTGGGTGCTAATTCCCACCGGGGTTTTTACCTAGTTTGGTTTCCCCGTAACCAAAATTATGGTGTTCTATATTGTGTTATCTTAAATGTGTATGTACTTAATGATATTTAGTAATTAATTGGAGAAAAGAATCAAACTTCCTGATAACTGATTCACCCCCCCTCTCAGTTATCCCTTGGGACTATTCCAACAAGTACAAGATTATTCAAAGACTCAATGCAAAAAGTTGATGAGGATTTGATCATGTGGTCCACATTGAATCTCAGAATGAAACTTGAGTAAAGCTAAACTCTCAGTGACTTAGAGACAATATAGTCATGAAATCTCCCAAAGAACTATGGTAAGATTAAGGTAAGGTTACATGGGTTTGTTCTCGCGCCATGAAGTAAAAAAGATAGCCTATGAAAATGGAAATATTTTGACAGAGTGTAAGAGATCTACTGAGCTATAAAAGATAAAGGAAACCAGCCAATCATCAATTGAATTTAAAGCTTAATCACTTATAATAGGGTGTTAAAATTGAAAAAGTAATCATGACCTATCCAAGTGGTTTTTTTAATTTGAATTACCTATCAACCTCAAGGTGCCACGGCTAATAAAAATTGATGTCAAGGCATGCAGAGTAATGATAAAAGTGACTATAACAATTTCATGATCTTGACTAGACTGGTGCATTCATTTCTTAGAAATAAATAGATGTTTCCTTGGTTCATTTAAGTATACCAAAGTTTTCAAAGTGTAGAGCTAGAAATTGCATAATTTTTAGTGCTTTCAGAAGTGATTAATTGTCTAAGTTTCAGATCAAGTTGTAAGGAGAAGTTTGTATCAGAAAGTAGCATTATTTGGTGAAGATCAGTTACAATGAGTCAAGAAGCACCAAGTGGAGCTTCTACTAGTGGGAGAAGTGGAGATACATAGGATGATCAAAAGGGAAAAATAAACTATTTTGATGAATTCGTGGCTCTACTATCTGAAACCAATCAAGGGAAAGAGGTAAATAATGAGCTCCTTGGTTATGATAAGGAAAATTGTAGAGATGCACATACTCCTAGGTTTTCTAGTTATCATCTATTTAATTATTTCTATAGTAATAGGGATAAGGCAATTCCAATTTTCAATCCCTAGACATCAGGGTTAGCAAAGTTGATTGCCCTAGATGTCTTTGTAGATGTAGACTTACTGATTGAGCTGGTTAGGAAATATGATTCTCTTTCTAAAACCATTAAGAAGAGTGATGGAACAACCTTGGCTACATTGGATAGGGCCTCATTCATGAAGGATTTTGACATATCATCCCTGCACCACAGAGATTGATTTAATAAAGTTAGAGAATCGGTATGTTAGAGAGGATACCATTGTTGCCATATTAATCTAGGGTCATGTGCCCAAATCAATTAGGAATTATATAGTTTCCATATTGAATTATACCACCCCATATTTCTTCAAGGGTTTGAGTTTTTATGTGAAGTACATTTCTTATGGGCTATGTAGGGTTTTGGGAAAAGATGGGGGTATTGAAAGGATATCTACAGATATGTTAATGATCATCTTGGACATGCAGAATTCTCATGCTAATACTGATAATGATTATATTCAGTATGTTATAGATCAAATACATCAGGGCCTTATAGATGTCTGCATTAAACCAAACCCTAATTTTTTGTATTATTCCATTTTAATGCATTTGATTTTATATTTCAATACCAATAGCATGGATGTACACAATCTGAGGCCAAGGATGATGTTTTGTAGCAAGCAAAACCTTGTGCAACTATGGGTTAAGGTTTGGAATTATACTTCCAATGAGCATGAGTTTTATGGTTATCAGAACTAGTTTTCATATCCAATTCTAAATCTCCTAGGTGTGGATATGACCATATTGCCAATCAGGGTGCTGCAACTTCTTAAACCTTTTAAGTATGTTGATAAGTGGGTAGGAGATCATAACTGGGGAGATTTCTACTATGGGAAGAACTTTAATTTGATGAGGGTCTATGGATGTTCCCAACCCCCACACATACTTCTTAAATATGTGCCCCCAAAAAATAGCTATAATGGAGTTTATCTGGCAATTAAGACAGATAAAGAACACCTAGCTCCACATAGGAAAGGTACATTTACACCTCGGTAGTTCAAGGTTACTAACTTCGCTAGTGGAAAATGAGAATTTGGTCCAATGAATAAGTGGTTGGGCCATTAAAGAGTGAATGTGGCCATGTATAGATATATAGACCCAGAGGGTTTTATAAAAAGTGCTAAGAAATTGCTAACCCCAAACATCACTGCTATCAAAGAGCATGAGGAGTGTATGGAAAAGGACCTCATAAGGAACATATTAAAGCAAGATGAGGTGGAAAGAAGGGAAGATCTATATCAGGATCTAGTGAGCTTGGAACAACAAATAAAGAAAAAGGGGATTCTCTTTGGAGGTTTCTTTCTTGTACTACCTTACTTGCAGAGAATCAATAAAATGATAGAGTCATATAATACATTGTATAATCATCTTGAGGGGCTGATAGAAGACATAGAGCAAGGCCCTGAGAATCACTCTTCTTCAAAATATGAGGAAGAAATTGAAGGATTTTACTCACTCCATAGCCCTCCTCCCATGGATCAACCACCCTCAACAAAGAAGAATATAGAGGTCAACCTTACAAAGGTGCCTGACACTAAGGTGACTGATGAGCCCCCTAAAAAGAAACAAAAAGTAGAATCAGGGGAGCCCTCTCATGCCAAAACATGGGAGAAGAAGAAGGATAACATGAGTGCCCTAATCAATAGAAACAAATCCTATGACCGCCACCTTAGAAAAAAAATCAGGGAAGGAAAGAAAGTGAAAAAGGATGATCAAGAAGAAGGTGAAATATCTCTCCTATTATGTCAAGATGAAAGAGAAATTCACCAAGAGGAATTCTTGAATGATGATGCATTTATTAAGACTGTGGAGTTTGATAATTTCCTAATTTGGAGAAATCAAAAAGAAGTAGGGGCGTAGTTACAACTAACAAAGGAGAGTTCAGTACCAAGTGAAGCTTTGCAGGCCTTGCAATCATATCACCCTAAAACTAAAACCATGACACCTGATGAGGCTAGGCAACAAGTCAAATCAAGTTGAATGTTACTTGTACTTGGTTGGGATCTAGCTTCAGCTTTCATAATTGATCAAATTAGAAGGCAACTTGATGTAAATCTATCCTCAGAGATACAGATTGGAGAAATGATTAAGGGATGTGGATATGATCCATGATCCCAGACTTTAGCTATGTGTACATTGGCTCCTAAGACCCAGAAGTCATCTTGGATCAGTGTGCAGGAGAAAATGGATGGGGATAAGATCATTTGGTCTATCCATAATACTAGTGACTTGGAAATATCCCAAGCTCTTACCCATTTTTCACATCTGAATGAAGCTAAGACAGAACAAATGTCCAAGAGATATCAGAATCTTTTTGATCAATCAAGTGTTGTTGTGAAGGAAAGGGAAGTATGCTTGATTAAGATCAAGGCATTCAAAGGGAAGGTGGAGGAATTGAATAAGAAGATACAAGAGGCCCCCAAGGCTATTCTTTCTCCTCCCAAATAGGTTGTGGATTCTTAGAATGAGACTACAGAAGATATTTCAACACGAACAGAGAAAATAGATAAGGATCAGAATAAAGTGGCTTTAGAAGCCTTGTGGAAGATCTTGCAACATAGGATTGATATCCTAAAGTGTAAAGTTGATTTGGTACACAATGATTACAACAAGCTACCTAACCTAGAAATAGAGGCCAATAAACATATTGCAACTTTGAATCCTTATTTTGGTGCTTGGTCAGGCAGTGCATCACTTTTTGAAAGATTAGGAGCCTTACAGCCACACAAGACAGATCTCCCTGAGATTGTGTGTCAAGTAGGAAAAGAAATTGAATTGATTGGAGAAAATTTTTCTTCCTTCAAAGGAAAAGAAAATTAGATACAATTCATGATCAACATGTCTGGGATGAATTATAATAGATTTATTCCTCCAATAAAGGGAGAAGATAATAAGATTAAAGAAATAGCAGATTGGAGAGGTGAACTTGATCCCTTATTTCCTATTAAAGAGGCATTTATAAAAACTAATGTTGCATTGGATATGGATAGGTTTAATAAGACCTTGGATGAGGCTTTCAAACTAGAGACATATTTTATCAAGTTTGTCACAAATGTCAAGGTCATCACCGATGCAAGATGGGACAGACAAAAGGCTCAACTATAGAATATTCAAAGCTTTAATTGGCCTTCAAAGCAAGAGGTTTTAGAATGGGATGTCATCCCAAATCCAAATAAGAAAAATCCTATAGCCATTGACTTGGATTTATTGGATGAGGAGTGAAGAGGTACCTAGCACCTAATCTATGAGCACATGGAGGATAGTCATCAATAAGACTAGTGTAAATTAGCCTGTATTGGTGGTCATTAGGTCTTTCAATAACTACAAGAGGCTATCTAGAATATCTGTGGACAAAGGTGCCAGCTATCAAAGTTCTAAATCATATGAAAGATTTGATTTCATATCAAATCATATATTTAAGTCTTTTCTCCATGACCTGAAGGTGTATTTATATTTTTGTCTTCTAGCACTTTAGGGTTTTTGCCTAGCCATCCAAATATTTTTGCATCCTTTCTTTCTAAGGATTCCAAGATGGCTAGTGCTCTATAAATAGAAGGTTGTAACATTATGTTAAGGATGGTGAAATATACAACTGTGAAGCAGACTTCTCATTTTGTCTTATTTTTCAATCTTTTAGTCTTTCTGAATGTATTGAAGCAGAAGCACATTAATAAAATACAATGGAGTATCCTGTTCCATATTATTGTTGTCTTCTTATATTTCTTATGAGTAAATCTTATGAGTGGTTCTAGAGCATTAGAAATTAATATAAGGATTTGATACAGGGGTATGAGAATGAGAAGGTAGTTTGTAAGGCACTCTTTCTAAGCTACATGTGTATTTCCATTAATTAGTTTTTGTGAATTTATATCTCATTTGACTCTTTGCCCAAGATTAGGCTCTAGTCTAGGGTTTGATAAGCAGTTATTTATCATTAATATTAAAACAAACAAATATTTACTTTTTTTTGTTATAAATAACATACATGTTTAAGTAGTTGTATTAGATAATACAATTCAATTTGTTGATTCCTTGGAGAGAGAATCATTAGGTTAGCCTTCCTGAGTCAAGAACTCTAAAAAGAAGAAGGATGAGAATCCTTGTTTCACTGTTGTTTGATATTGTTATGTTCATGGTTTGGCTTGTTAAGCTCTGTATTAAACTGATTATAGTCATCTACAAGTTGTTCTATTAGTTGTTACAGTAAAAGGTAGTAGGCAAATCAGTGTGACTTTTGATCCATTGTTACAGTTACTGAGAAGTAGTAATCTATTAAAGGTACACCCACCTGAGTTTGTAGAGCTCAAATAAGAAGGAGGATTAATCCTCATCAATTAGACTTTGTCTTGTTAGAATCAAGAATTGGGAATATAAGAGTCAAACATTAATACTATATTAAGGTTATGCAAGAAAAATCTCTAACAAATTGGAAACTCTACTGGGGATAGATATGAAATGGTCTTGTTGAGATGTTTAGAAAATATTTGGTGTTTTTAAAAGTTAAATCAAATTTTTAGATTGAATTTTCCCATTTGAATCGTACTAACAAATTGGTGACTCTATTGGGGACTGTAGAAGTATACTAGGTTTAGTCTGTCCTAGATTTTTCTGGTATGGTATCTTTTTAAATACTCTTTTCTAGTTCTGAATTTATTAATATTTTCCATACTAAATTATGGGTGGTGAATCTAACTATGTGCATTCTAGTATAATTTTCATGGTGAAATATTGAATATTATTGTCTGATTTGAGATGAGTCAGCAAAGAAATACCATGTCCTATTTTAGTGCTAATCTTGGAAAGGATATAGGAGAAGAGATCCCTACGCCTGGAAAGAAACGGTGGTCCAAAAGAGGTGGACCAAATCAAGACTCTCCAAGAACTTCAAAGGGGGGAATGGAGACCCCTGTCCCTAAGACAAGTACTGAAGCACCAAGGCCATCAAAATATTATAAGGTTGATGCAACTTTTGACCCTTTCAGAGAAGGGGAAATGATAGATACATGATTTTTCCCTGCATAAGAAACTCTAGAGAAACCATGGGAAACCTCTGTTGTTGAGACAACATCCTATGATTCTGAAAAGTTAAGAGAGGAGTTCTTATCTCTAAGAAAGAGAAAGCAAGAGAAAGAGTCAAAGATTGCACAAGCTAGAAAGAGGCATGAAAAAGAGCTCTATGACTTGTTAACCGAGAGAGAAGAACTCTTGGTAGAGACAAGAAGGAATGAGCTAAAGGCTAAGAGCCTAAATGAAGAGGGTAAAGGTCTAGAAAAGGATTTGTTTGGTGACTTTGAATCCTTGAGGAAACAAGCTACAAATAAAAAAGCAAACTCTAGTATAGATGAGTTTGCAGAAGGACTTGTCATGAGACAAATTCACCCAGATGAGATTGAGTAGAATACAAAGCTCAAGACAAACAATAAGGACAAGGATGTATCTATGAAAGGTAAGAAAAAGGATATTAGTATAACCATCAATGAGCCTAAGAAAAATAAGACTATCCCTATAGGAATGTCCCAAGTTGACTTGTAGATTGAACAATCTAGAAAGACTAAAGAAGATCTAGCCAAGCAACTAGAAAAGCTAGAGCTAGAGGTTGTTTCTGCTATAGAAATGAAGATGAGGATAGATTTCTTACATGCTAACACTAATACAATTGCAAATAGTTATATGCCTGTCAATACTAGGACACACCAAAAAAATCTAAGTTGTGTAGGTCCTAGTGTTCAATCTATTGGTCCTAATGTTCAAAATCCACCAAGTGGTGCTGGTCTAGCTGCTCAACAGTCTGGTGCTGGTCTGAATACTCAAAGCTCTAGTCAGAAGCAAGGAGATTCTCAGCAAACCCAAAATCAAGGAGGTGCAGCTAGACCAAGTGGAAACAATTCTTTGGGGAACTTCCAAAGGAAACATATTCATCTAGACATATATTGATATGAATTAAGAAATCAAATTACAATACCTGGGGTGAAACCTATGGTATTGTTGAATTCAATAAAAACAATAAAGATGAACAACAAAATTGTAAGCCAAAAACTGATCCACTCTATTCAAAATTAGACTTTATACAAACATGAAGGATCTCAAGAGTCACTAGAATCTCTTGGAAATGAAATGAAGAGTCATCATAATGTTTATTACAAATAAACTTATTAAAACTACTTAAAATTCCAAAAAACTCTATAAAATTTTAGGCCTACTTGGAGAAGGCATAAATTTCAAGTCCTAGGTCTGATTTGTGAACCATTTACTTTGTTGGAAAGGTAATCAAAATTTGTACACCAAAAATGTTGAAGTATACCTTCAGTATTGCTTTAGTGCACAAGTTCTACCTAGAAATTCCCCGAAGACCTTCAAAAATGCAGTTTACTAAGACATACAAAATACTAAAAAAATTGGATTTCATTATTTCCAAATTCTATCTTGATCATTCCTCCCCCTTGAGAGGCAATAGGCCCCATTGCACTAACCTACTGCAACAAATGAGGAAATTGTGCTTAAATTTATGTTAGTAAACAGATTTGTCCTTTCTTACTTCTTAGGAATATGACTCTTAGTGCCCAAATTATGAACAATATCTTATTACAACAGTTGAAAAGCCCTTCTCTGATTACTGGCTTTTCTCTAAATTGGTAGGTACAGCTCCCTTTTGAAATGATATGCAATGAATTATGTCTTGATCTTAAACTAACACAGGGTATGCTCTTAACCCGAGAGCAGAAGAGGCAAACTGAATTAAGCCTAAACAGAACTTAATCCAGGCAAGGAGAGCTTTCTAATCTATAAACCAAGCTATAGAACTCACACATCCTATGAATTCATACTCTCAGTACTGACTAATCTACAACAACTACTAACAGAGAGATAAATTAAATGATGAAAACTTCTAATGAATCCTTCTCCGAACGTCTCATAGCACATCCTACTGAAGTTCATTCAAATCCTCAAAACAAAGGAATGAAACATCCTTTCCTCCCTACTGTAATTCAAATTAAGAAAAAGAATCATACATTAACAACTTCTATCTAGCTCTTCCCTGAATATCCCACAGCACATCCTACTGAGGTTTACTCACATCCTCGCCACAAAAGAATGAAACATCCTTTCTTTCTTAATGTAACTTAGACTAAGAGAAAGAACCGTCTAACTAACTGGAACAGAAAATAATTGACATAAAACACCCTCAATTGTCTCTGCAACATCAAGTATTCCACACCAAAAATTTTCCGACCTTTCATTAATCTTTCAACTTCATACATATAGAACCAGGGGATGACTGTTACAAAGGAAGTTTAATCGGTTCATCTCACTCTAAACGACAAATGGAAAGAAACCACCTCTATTACTACTAATTGTAGGGAAAATAAATGGAAAAGAACAGGGGAAGTTAAATCATTTGGCCTCTTTTCCTTTTTCCATCTTTGTCTGATGAGCTTTGGCAGCTCTGTAGCTCTGTTCGCGCCACTTTGCAGAAGCATCAATAAAACTGTGACACTTCAATTTGAATCCTTCATCTTCTCTTTAATGACATCTGTCGAGTCTAATCCATTGGGCTTCAGGGTCAAATAACTGCTTATGTTCAAACTTAGCCAACCTGCAAACAACAGTTAACATGATCCACAACTGACTACTTCTGGCGGAAAATACCAAATCTGCTTCTCCATTGCAGGATTTGACATTATAGCTTCTTTGGCAGAAAATGGAAAATGAGCTTCTCCGGCAGAAAATTGGACTGAAGCTTCTCCTTGGCGGAAAATGAACATG
>MU224825.1:907479-933305 GCA_018584345.1 Thuja plicata
TTATTTGATCTCTTAAAACAATAATATAATATTCCCTTTAATACATCGGGCCCACCTTACTATAACTAAGCTTGCGGAAAATCACCAAAGAGGTGCGAAACCCGCAAAGTGCAAAGTTCTTCTTTGCAGAAAATCACTTGAGAGGTGCGATTCCTGCAAAGTGCAAAGTTCTTTGCAGAAAATCACTTTCTTAGGTAGAATTCTACCATGGAGAAGATGATTTATGAAATCCCGCCGAGCTCGTTCTCGCTCATTTCTTAACTAAATTGCTCACCGTTTGTTGCATTAGGATTGTTGAGGCTTGTAGAATCGATCCATACCAGTCTTTGATCTCTGCCTGAGAAAGAACATCAATTGGAGCACAAATCTTTGCCGGGTTAGGATCTACAACCTACCCAAAATAATGAGACTTCAGAACAACCCACCCGGCTAAGAGAAGGAAAGGCAATGACAGGGAAACCTGACAAAGATAGCCTACCTAAGAAAGACTTAGACTTAGACTCAGACTGACCAGATTGACCAGACATGACTCTGAAATCCTCCACTTTGACAACATGGGTACAGGATGAAAAGTGGGGCAACAATTTTTTCCTTAGTTAACCAATTGCCTTGATGAGGATGCTGACCAACTTGAACCATCTACTTCACAATAGTGTACGGGCCACAATGAGGAGGAAAAGGCTTCATTTTTGGTCCATGAAGGTGCTCTTCTTGAAGATGTAACCATACCTTGTCACCAATGTGAAAGTGATGAGGATTTATATGTTTATCATGCCTTTCCTTATACTTTTGATTACTCTGCTCCAAAATCTGATGAACTAGGTGTCTACTGTTATCAATTAATTTTTTTTGAATCCCATGTGCAAGGATGTTTTGAATGAGACATCTATAGGATATGAGTTATCATTCGATTCACCACTTCTGGCTGCCCATCTATTTAGAGATGGAACGTTGTGGAATTTGTCAACTTTGTGTCTAGTTTAGCCCATAGTAGAGACCAAAATTCGCTAATGAACCTACTATCCCTACTAGACATAATTCTTTTTGACAAACCAAAATGAACCCAAACATGGTCAAAAAATAACTTGGCAACCTCTTCTACAGAAATTATTTTTTTGTCCATCTGATTTTGTTGACTTTTTGTATGTGTATTAAGGAAAATTCACTTTGTTTGTCCTAGGAAAACCATGAGCAGAACAAAAGCTCCAGTTCAAGCAAGCAAATGTTGACATGGTTTAGCACTAATTAAAGAAGAAGTTTGTGTTGGAAATACCTATGGTATCTGATACCTCTTCCCATCAAGCTTGATTGTAATGCTACATGGCCTAGATTCATACACTCCATGCCTATGATACATGTAAGGTTTCCCTAAAAAGACATCACATACATCCAACGGTGCTACATCACATGTTACTTCATGCTTGAAATGCTTGATTGAATATGGTAGACGACACTGTTGATTTATTTGAATATCTTGTCCCTCATTTACCCATCCCATAGAGTATGGTTGTGGGTGTCTTGTCACTTTCAAATTCAATCTTTTGGCTATCTCCCTAGATATCAAATTCTTTTGGCTCCCACTGTTAACAAGAAAGTGAAGAGGCTTTTTATCAACTAAAATCTTTGAATGAAAAAGTCTCTCTTCATCTTCATGATGCAGTAATTTTGCAGTTACAACTATGGCATATGGGTCTGCTTCTATGATGGAATCATTATCCTTTTTCTCAGAAGTATCTATTGGTAATGATTCAAGTTCAACTTCCTCTCTTCGTATTTCTGTCATCATATTTTTAATACTTCGACAATCTTTTGTATTATGGGTTGGGGACTTATGAATCTCACACCACATGCCTATATTTTTTTGTGTCTTTTTTGCAGCCCACCATGTGTTATTAGGTGAGTTTGTGTGAGGCTCCTTGGTCACCTATTTTCCTACATCTTCAACCCTTGGCTTATTGTTTGAAAAGTAGTCCCTCTTACCTTTATGCTTGAATTTCTCTTTAATTTTTCTAGCATATTTATAGGTAGTTGCCAATGTCTCAATATTCAAAAATTTCATCTCTGTTTGAACATACATGTGAAGTCCACTATGATATTTCAAAATTTGATGCTTCTCTGAATCCTCAATACCAAGTTTTGCTGAAAGTGAACGGAATATGTTGGTGTAATCTTGCACAAATTGATCCCTCTTGTGTTGAAGTAGCTGTCATTCTATGTATTTTTGTTCGTAGACATCCTCAGGAAGGTATGCTTCTTTTATGTATTCCACAAATTCTCCCCATGTGGGATTCTTGTCAAAAGATATTTCCAAGCCATTTCCATAAGATAATTCCCATTATTTATTTGCTAATTTGGATTCCTAGGCTAATTTTACATGGGTTTTAGCTTTGAGGAGAGAAAATGCTATTTTTTCTGCATCTAAAAAATTGTTTACAGAAAAGTACCTATCCAATTTTGATAACTAGTTATAAACAACTTCAACATCAATTTTTCCTTCAAAATTTGGGATGTCAAAATTTACCTGCACTTTGAAAGGGGTATTTCCATGGAATGTTGTTCTTGATTTAGAGGGTTGGTGATTTTGTAGTAGTGAAAACTGACTCATCATCTCCTCTTGTTGCTAAATTAAAGCCTCTTCCACCAACTACTTAATTTTATCATCTGACATCTTCAATTGTGTGTGCCTCAAAGGTGGATATTCTGACAAATCTTATGTATCCAATCCTAATCTTTGGTAGGAGGACCTTGTGTAAATTGGCATAAAGGATCATTCCCACTCTGATTCCACTGATCTAAATTAAGAAATCAGACTGCAATACCTGGTCTAAAATCTATGGTATTGTTGAATTCAATAAAAATAATAAAGATGAACATAATTGCAAGCCAAAAATTGAGCCATTCTATTAGAAATTGGATTTTATAAAAACATGAAGGATCCCAAGAGTCACTAGAATCTCTTGGAAATGAAATGAAGAGTCATCATAATGTTTATTACAAATAAACTTATTAAAACTACTGACAATTCCAAAAAACTATATAAAATTTTAGGCCTACTTGGAGAAGGCATAAATTTCAAGTCCTAGGTCTGATTTGTGAATCGTTTACTTCATTGGAAAGGTAATCAAAATTTGTAGACCCAAAATTGTGAAGTAGACCTTCAATACACAAGTTCTTCCCAGAAATGTCCTGAAGACCTTCAAAAATGTAGTTTACTGAGGCATACAAAATACTAAAAAAATTGGATTTTAGTATTTCCAAATTCTATCCTGATCATTCCTCCCCCCTTCAGAGGAAATGGGCCCCATTGCACTAACCTTCTACAAAAAATGAGGAAGTTGTGTTTCAATTTTTTCCTTAGTTAACCAATTTCCTTAATGAGGATGCTAACCAACTCAAACCATCTGCTTCACAATAGTGTACGGGCCATAATGAGGAGGACAAAGCTTCATGTTTGGTCTGTGAAGGTGCTATTCCTGAAGATGTAACCATACCTTGTCACCAATGTGAAAGTGATGAGGTGTTATATGTTCATCATTCCTTTCCTTATACTTTTGATTACTCTACTCCAAAATCTGATGAACTAGGTGTCTACTGTTATCAATTAATTTTTTTTGAATCCCATGTGTGAGGATGTTTTGAATGAGACATCTGTAAGATATGAGTTATCATTTGATTCACCACTTCTATCTACCCATCTTTTTGTAGATGGAATGTTGTAGAATTTGTCAAATTTGTGTCCAGTTTAGCACAAAGTGTAGACCAAAATTTGTTGATGAACCTGCTATCCCTACTAGACATAATACTTTTTGACAGACCAAAATGAACCCAAACATGGTCAAAAAATAACTTGGCAAACTCTTCTGTAGAAATTATTTTTTTGTCCATCCGATTTTGTTGATATTCTGTATGTGTATTAAGGACTATTGACTTTATTTGTTCTGGGCAAACCATGAGCAGAACAAAAGCTCCAGTTCGAGCAAGCAAACATTAACATGGTTTAGCACTAATTAAAGGAGTTTGTGTTGGACATACCTCTGGTATATGATACCTCTTCCCATCAAGCTTGATTATAACACTATGTGGCCTGGATTCATACACTCCATGCATATGGTACATGTAAGGTTTCCCCAACAAGACATCACATACATCCAACAGAGCTACATCACATGTTACTTCATCCTTGAAAGGCTTGATTGAATATGGTAGATGACACTGTTGATTTATTTGAATATCTTGTCCCTCATTTACCCATCCCATAGAGTATGGTTGTAGGTGTCTTGTCACTTTAGAATTCAATCTTTTGACTATCTCACTTTATATCAAATTCTTTTGGGTCCCACTATCAACAAGAAAATGAAGAGGCTTTCCATCAACCCACATCTGTGAATGAAAAAGTATCTCTTCATCTTGTTGATGCAGTACTTTTGCAGTTGCAATTATGGCATATAGGTCTTCTTCTATGATGGAATCATTATCTTTTTTCTCAGAAGTATCTATTGGTAATGATTCAAGTTTAGCTTCCTCTCTTCGTATTTCTATCATCAAATTTTTAATACTTCGACAATCTTTTGTATTATGGGTTGGGGACTTATGCATCTCACACCACATTCTTGTATTTTCTTGTGTGTTTTTTGCAGCCCACCATGTGTTATTAGGTTAGTTTGTGTGAGGCTCCTTGGTCACCTATTTTCCTGCATCTTCAACCCTTGGCTTATTGTTTTAAAATTAGTCCTTCTTCCCTTTCTACTTGAATTTCTCTTCAATTTTTGTAGCATATTTATAGGCAGTTGCCAATGTCTCAATATTAAAAAAATCCAACTTTGTTTGAACATACTTGTGATATCCACTACAATATTTCAGAATTTGATGCTTCTTTGAATTCTCAATACCAAGTTTTGCTAAAAGTGAATGGAATGTGCTGGTGTAATATTGCACAGACTGATCCCTCTTGTTTTGAAGTAGCTTCCATTCTATTTATTTTTGTTTGTAGACATCCTCAAGAAGGTATGCTTCTTTTATGTATTCCACAAATTCTCCCCATGTGGGATTCTTATCAAAATATATTTCCAAGCCATTTCCATCAGATAATTCCCATTCTTTATTTTCTAATTTGGATTCCCATGCTAATTTCACATGGGTTTCATCTTTGTGGAGAGAAAAAGCTATTTTTTCTACATCTGAGAAATTTTTTACAGAAAAGTACCTATCCAATTTTGATAACCAGTTCTCAACAGCTTCAACATCAATTTTTCCTTCAAAATTTAGGATGTCAAAATTTACCTACACTTTGAAAGGGGTATTTCCATGGAAATTTTTTCTTGATTCAGAGGGTTTTTTATTTTGTAGAAGGAGTGAAAATTTACTCATCATCTCCTCTTGTTGCTTATTTAAAGCCTCTTCCACCAACTACTTAATTTTATCGTCTGACATCTTCGATTGTGTGCACCTCAAAGGTGGATATTCTGACAAATATTGTGTATCTAATCCTAATCTTTGGTAGGAAGACCTTGTTTAAATTGGCATAAAGGATCATTCCTACTCTTATACCACTAATCTAAATTAAGAAATCAAATTACAATACCTGGTGTGAAACTTGCGGTATTGTTGAATTCAATAAAAAACACTAAAGATGAACATAATTGCAAGCCAAAAATTGATCCATTCTATTCAAAATTGGAGTTTATAGAAACATGAATGATCCCAAGAGTCACTATAATATCTTGGAAATGAAATTAAGAGTCATCATAATGTTTATTGCAAATAAACTTATTAAAACTACCAAAAATTCCAAAAAACTATATAAAATTTTAGGCCTACTTGGAGAAGGCATAACTTTCAAGTCCTAGGTCTAATTTGTGAACCGTTTACTTAGTTGGAAAGGTAATAAAAAATTTTAGACCCAAAATTCTTAATTATTCCTTTAGTACTACTTCAGCGCACAAGTTCTACCTAGAAATCCCCCGAAGACCTTCAAAAATGCAGTTTACTAAGACATACAAAATACTAAAAAAATTAGATTTCAGTATTTCCAAATTCTATCCTGATCATTCCTCCCCCCTTGAGAGGAAATGGGCCCCATTGCACTAACCTACTACAACAAATGATGAAATTTATCTTCAATTTGTTCCTTAGTTAACCAGTTGCCTTGATAAGGATGCTGACCAACTCGAACCATCTGCTTCACAATAGTGTAGGGGCCATAATGAGGAGGATGAAGCTTCATGTTTGGTCCATGAAGGTGATCCTCCTTAAGATGTAACCATAACTTGTCACCAATCTTAAATTGATGAGGAATAATATGTTTATCATGCCTTTCCTTATACTTCTAATTACTCTGCTCCAAAATCTGATGAACTAGGTGTCTATTGTTATCAATTAATTTTTTTTGAATCAAATGTGCGAAGATGTTTTGAATGAGACATCTATAAGATATGAGTTATCATTTGATTCACCACTTCTATCTTCCCATCTATTTTGAGATGGAATGTTGTGGAATTTTTCAACTTTGTGTCTAGTTTAGCCCATAGTGCAGACCAAAATTTGCTGATGAACCTGCTATCCGTACTAGACATAATGCTTTTTGACAAACAAAAATGAACCCAAACATGGTCAAAAAATAACTTGGCAACCTCTTCTGCAGAATTTTTTTTTTTTCCATCTCATTTTGTTGATTTTATGTATGTGTATTAAGTATAATTGAATTCATTTGTTCCGGGCAAACCATGAGCAGAACAAAAGCTCCAGTTTGAGCAAGCAAATGTTGACATGGTTTAACACTAATTAAAGAAGCAGTTTGTGTTGGACATACCTCTGGTATATGATACCTTTTCCCATCAAGCTTGATAGTAATGCTACGTGGCCTGGATTCATACACTCCATGCCTATGATACATGTAAGGTTTCCCAAAAAAGACATCACATACATCCAACGAAGCTAAATCACATGTTACTTCATCCTTGAAAGGCTTGATTGAATATGGTAGATGACACTGTTGATTTATTTGAATATCTTGTCCCTCATTTACCCATCCCATAGAGTATGGTTGTGGGTGTCTTTTCACTTTCAAATTCAATCTTTTGACTATCTCCCTAGATATCAATTATTTTGGCTCCCACTATCAACAAGAAAATGAAGAGGCTTTCCATCAACCCACATTTGTGAATGAAAAATTCTCTCTTCATCTTCATGATGCAGTACTTTTGTAGTTGCAACTATGGCATATGGGTCTGCTTCTATGATGGAATCATTATCTTTTTTCTCAAAAGTATCTATTGGTAATGATTCAGGTTCAGATTCCTCTCTTCGTATTTCTGTCATCAGATTTTTAATACTTTGACAATATTTTGTATTATGGGTTGGGGACTTATGCATCTCACACCACATACCTATATTTGTTTGTGTCTTTTTTGCAGCCCACCATGTGTTATTAGGTGGGTTTGCGTGAGGCTCCTTGGTCACCTATTTTCTTGCATCTTCAACCCTTGGCTTATTGTTTGCAAAGTAGTCCCTCTTCCCTTTTTTGCTTGAATTTCTCTTCAATTTTTGTAGCATATTTATAGGCAGTTGTCAATGTCTCAATATTTTAAAATTCCATCTCTGTTTGAACATACCTGTGAAGTCCACCATGATATTTTAGAATTTGATGCTTCTTTGAATCCTCAATACCAAGTTTTGTTGAAAGTGAATGGAATGTGTTGGTGTAATCTTGCACAAACTAATCCCTCTTGTGTTGAAGCAGCTACCATTTTAGGTATTTTTGTTTGTAGACATCCTCAGGAAGGTATGCTTCTTTTATGTATTCCATAAATTCTCCCCATGTGGGAGTCTTATCAAAAGATATTTCCAAGCCATTTCCATCAGATAATTCCATTCCTTATTTGCTAATTTGGATTCCCAGGCTAATTTCACATGGGTTTCAGCTTTGAGGAGAGAAAATGTTATTTTTTTTGCATCTGATAAAATGTTTACAAGAAAGTACCTATCCCATTTTGATAACCAGTTATCAACAGATTCAACATCAATTTTTTCTTCAAAATTTAGGATGTAAAAATTTACTTGCACTTTGAAACGAGTATTTGCATAGAACATTGTTCTTGATTTAGAGGGTTGTTAATTTTGTAGGAGTGAAAATTGACTCATCATCTCCTCTTGTTGCTTATTTAAAGCCTCTTCCACCAATTGCTTAATTTTATCATCTGACATCTTCGATTGTGTGCGCCTCAAAGGTGGATATTCTGACAAATCTTGTGTATCCAATCCTAATCTTTGGTAGGAGGAACTTGTGTAAATTGGCATAAAGGAGCTTTCCCACTCTGATACCACTGATCTGAATTAAGAAATTAGATTACAATACCTGGTGTGAAACCTGCGGTATTGTTGAATTCAATAAAAACAATAAAGATGAGCAACAGAATTATAAGCCAAAACCTGATCCATTCTATTCAAAATTAGAGTTTATACAAACATGAAGGATCCCAAGAGTCACTAGAATCTCTTGGAAATGAAATGAAGAGTCATCATAATGTTTATTACAAATAAATTTATTAAAACTACCGAAAATTCCAAAAAATTATATAAAATTTTAGGCCTACTTGGAGAAGGCATAACTTTCAAGTCCTAGGTCTGATTTGCAAACCATTTACTTCATTGGAAAGGTAATCAAAATTTTTAGACCCCAAATTCTGAAGTAGCGCACAAGTTCTACCCAAAAATTCCCTGAAGACCTTCAAAAATGCAATTTACTGAGACATGTACAAAATACTGAAAAAAATAGATTTCAGTATTTCCAAATTCTATCCTGATCATATATAGAGCTCTTTTCTTTGATGGAATCCTTGGTCATCCAAATATGATTCCTAATGAGGTAAGAGACAAAATCCCTAGCTCACAGGAAATAATTTTGTAACCTGTGAGGAAAATTTAAGATCTTTTACTGGTATGATAACTAATTTTGAAATAGAACATGAAGATGTTATCATGAAGCTTTTTGTTCAGTTTTTAAGTAAAGATGCAAGGGATTGGTTTAGAAATTTTCTTAATAATAGCATAGCATCTTGGGAATAATTTTTTAAATCTTTTAGGTAATAATATAGAGAGCATGTAAACTTTGGTTATATGTTGAATGAATTTAATAATATCAAGAAATTTCCAAATGAGAGCATGCCAGATTTTAACAATAGGTTCCAAAAGGCTATGAACAAACTCTTCCAAGTATTAAGGCTAGATGAGAAAGTATGTCTGGCCACTTACATTAATGTTTTTGATGGGAAAATGTCCTATCTTCTTAGAGATAAGAACCCAAGAACTATGAGGGATGCCTATAAAACAACAATAGATATTGAGAGTAATAGGTGAGCCTTAGGGAAAATGGGAAAGAGAGAAGATGGAAAGATTTGGAGAGAAAAGGGACAAGAAATCAAACCTTCTAAGGAGGATGATAGGGTAATAAAATCATGACTGTAGTAAAATATCTTACTGTTAAAATGGATAAAAATGATAAAGGTTATCACATGATAATAAATACCAGTATCAAAGGTATGATAAACAACCTAATCTGAGGAGTATTCCATACAAAACAAACTATAAAGATGGTAAGCCAATCCTTAATGATCAAGAAAACCAAAAGTCTAGAAAAAAACCCTAATCCCCTAAAAGGGATAGTACAAATTATGTAGAGAACACTCCCTGGTGCACTGCTTGCAACATGCCTTACTCTTCATACCAATGTGTGGTAGCGCAAACCCTAGATGATAAAATGGGTGAGGGAGATGAACAATCAGGTCTTGAACAGGAGAGTCCTATTGTGAACATGTTCACTGTGATGAAGCCTTATCCTTGGTCTTTTGACAAAGGTGAACATATTAAGGATATAAGAAGAAAAAGGATCAAGTACTTAGAATATCAACCCAAGATTGTCTCTGATTCTATTGATAAGACTGGTATTGTATCCCAAAGAACCATCAATGTAGTGGGTGACAAAAAAGAGCGCCCTCATTTTAGATTACAAATTGATGAAGAGAAAAGATCCCTAACTATAGCAGTAATAAATCAAGCTAGGGGTGCATAAAAACTAATAAATAGAATAGTTGAGCCTGCTCAAAGTAAGATTGCCTCTATTTTTATTAAAGAAGACAGTCCAAAAAATGTTGCAGAATCTCATCACAAGAGTAGAAAAGGAAATAAATTTGCAAAACAAGTTGAAGCTTCTTCTAATCAAAAGGAGAAAGAAGAAATAAAAGAAGAACAAGTGGCTACTATAAAAGCCATGAAAGGTAAAAAGATAGGTGATTCATCTTCAGAATTGCTTATTATTGACATGAAATATACTCTCACTTAGATGAAAGTATTAGTCCCACTCATGGAGATGCTGAAAATAAAAGAGCATAAGGAAGCTACACTTTTTCTTCTAAGAGGGATAGATGATATCCCTAATTAAAAACAAGAAGAGGTACCCTTGACTGTGAAGAGTGGTAAAAGAGAGATTCCATCTATCAAGGAAAAGGAAAAACAAGTAAAAGGATTAAAAAAAAGTAAAGAATTTTATAACATATGCATTGGTAATGTGATTACTCAGGAGCCACTCTCAGTGGATCCTTTCTATGTTACCTTAATGGTAAATCATTTTCTAGTCAAGAATTACATAATAGACTTTGGTGTTGTAGCTACTGTAATGCCTTATCATTTCATGAAATAATTAGGTCTTCAAGTCACTACTCCTACTAGAAGTTGTTATGTAATGGACAATAGAGAGGTTCCTATGATAGGGACACTGAAGGATATTGAAGTCAAGAATGTTGCATTCCCAGAAGCTACTTACATAATGGATATAGTTGTTGTAGATACAAAACCTCATTATGGTGTGCTTCTATCAAGACAATGGGCAACAATAGTGGGTGGAAGACTACAACTAGATTTATCTTATGCAATAATTCATATATATGGTTTTGTAGTCAAGTTGTATAGAGATTCTCATTCACCTTTCATGGTGGAGATAGTTATGCCTGACCAATTAAATTGTTGTCTAGATGTTGATATGGAAAACTTTGTTGTTAAAGAGATCAAGCCACTACTAAGGAATACTTATCCAATTATTAATGAACTATTATTGCAACAAAGTAGATTGTGGAATATGTACTTTGATGGAGGATGCTCCAAGGAAGGATCAGGAGGTAGTGTTCTATTCATATCCCCATCAGGTATTACTTTCAAATACTTCTTCTTACTGGCTTTTCATTGTACAAATAATACAACTGAGTATGAAGCCTTAATCTTGGGAATAGATATTTCCATTAAGCATGGTATTAAATGTTTGAAAATTCATGGAGATTCCCAATTAATCATAGCTTGAATAAGGTCCCAATATGCTGCCAAGGATGATAGAATGAAGTTGTATAAATATGCAATTTGGGATAGGTTAGAATTCTTTGATACCTTCATTATTCTTTGGGTAGAAAGATCTAATAACATCATGGTAGATGTTTTAGCAAATATTGCTATGAAAAATGATGATATCACTCTTACTGGGATTTCTATGGTTGAGGTTAAGAATAGGCCTGCAGTGCCTAATAACTTTGATAACTGGAATTTTTTTGAGGATGATGAAGATATCCTCAAATTTATCCAATGTGTAGATCAGTATGATGGCCAACAAATTGACTATCATGCTTTGATTGCATTTGTAAATGGTAAAGAGTGCATTTTTTACAATGAGATTGTTTAGTTAGCATCTAACCATATTCCAAAGGGGTTAGTGGAACTAGAAGGTATGTTTAGCATAAATGACAATTATATATCTCAAAGTTCCAATGCCAAGGTAGAATACTTGGAAGAAATAAATTTAGGATCAGAGACATCCCCACAATTGGTATATTGGAAAGAATTTGGATAGAAATGTAAGACTGAATCTGATAAAGCTGCTAAAAAAATATAACATATATTTTCCTGGTTTTATGAGGACCTAAAATCTTATGGAGAAGACCTATTCCAACATGATATTCCTTTGAATGATATTCATACAAGAGGATATCAAACCCTTCAGATAGAAACAAAGGCCTATCAATCCATTGTTGGCCACTAAAATGCAAATAGATCTGATGAAATTGAGAGATGCCCATATTATTCAACCAATCAAACATTCATCATGGGTATCAAACTTGGTCCCTGTGAGAAAGAAAAATGGGGATATTAGGTTATGTATTGATTTTAGAAACTTGAATGTTGCCTCATTGAAAGACAACCATGGATTGCCCAATATGGAGTCTATGCTCCAGAAGGTGACTAGGTGTGACCTACTTTCTATTATGGATGGATTTTCTAGTTATAACCAAGAACTATTCAAGGAGTCTAAATAATTCAAGACTGCATTTACTACTCCTTGGGGAACTTATGTGTATGCTCGCATGCCATTTGGTTTGAAGAATGTTGGTGCAAATTTTTAGAGGGCTATGGACGTGGAATTCAAGGACCTTATAAATGTTCTTATAGTGGTTTATCAGGATGATTTGATTGCTTTTTCAAAAGGAGTTGAAGATCACTACAATTACTTGAAAAATGTGTTTATTAAGGCCATGGAATATGGAGTTTTCTTAAATCCAAAGAAATATTAGTTTGGTGTCATAGAGGGAAAAATTTTAGGGCACATAGTATCAAATAAATGGGTTAGGATAGATCCTGAAATATTTGAAGCTATACAGAAGGTACACGCTCCTAAGAACCTAAAAGTTGTACAGTCATTTCTAGGACAGATAAATTTTGTTCGGAGATTCATTGCAAATTTTGTTGAATTGGTTAAGCCAATAGTCAAACTTTTGAAAAAGAATGTAAAATTTGAATGGGATCAAGAGGCACAGTTAGCATTTGTAAAGATAAAGCTATCCATCCAAGAGGTCCTTTTCCTAGTATCTCTTGACTATACTAAACCATTTTCTCTATTTATCTTTGCATCCTTTCATACTATTGTAGCATTTCTCTTACATAAAGATAAGGAGGGGTTTGAACACCCTATAGCCTTTTTCAAAAAGTCATTACAAGCAGCTCAGTTGAAATATCAATTAATGGAGAAACAGGCTTAGGCCCTAGTAAAATCAGTTAAGGCATTCAGACATTACCTAGTTTGTGCCAAGATTAATGCATATGTACACCATGTTGCAGCCAAGGACATTTTGGTCCAATATGAAGTAACAGGAAAAAGGTGCAAGTGGATTAACAAAATTAAAGAATTTGATTTAGAGATCCACATTACCAGACTAGTAAGAGGCTTAGGACTAGCTAAGTTGAATATTGAAGAGAATCTTGACCTAGTCCAAGTAAATAATGTTGAAACTTGTAGAGAGGCTGTTACAAGTATTTAGATGCAACCCTAGTATGTTGATATTATGTTTTTTCTCAAGAATGCTAGCTGCTCAGAACATCTAAATGATAATCAAAGGAGAATTTTGAGGTTACAAGCTCAAAAATATGTTTTGTTATAGGGTGACTTATATTGGAAAAATAGGGATGGGATATTGTTGTTGTGCCTAGATAAAGGGAAATCTGAGAAGGTTCTAAGAGAAATACATGCTAGGATGTGTGGAGGACACTAATCAACAAGATCAACATCTCACAAACTCTTAAGGGTTGGTTATTATTGTCCTTATTTATTCAAAGATGCCCATTCTTTTGTCAGAAAGTGTGAACCCTGTTAGAGATTCTCTAACAAGATGAAGTTTTCAGGTGCTCTATTGTTAAACCTCTAGTTGTAGAAGCCCCTTTTTCCATGTGGGGTATGGAATTTAAAGGAAAGTTTTCTGAGAAATCAAGTGGGGGACACAGTTGGATATTACTAGTAACTGATTATTTTACCAAGTGGGTTGAGGAAATTCTAATGAGGAAGGCTACAAGCACAGTAGTTACTGATTTCTTGATGAATAATGTAATTACTAGATTTGGTTTTCCTATCAAAATAGTGATGGATAATGCCATGTGCTTCAGGTCTGAAAAAAATTTTGAACTTTACATATTCATCCATCTACCATCCACAAGCCAATGGGAAAGAATAATCAAGAAACAAGAGTATTTTACAAATCCTAAAAAAGATCATGGAAAACAACAAGAGAGCCTGGCATTCAAAGATGAAACTTGCTTTGTGGGCTGATAGGATCACTATGAATAAGGAAACAAGGAAATATCCCTTTGAATTAGTGTATGGTGTTCGATCAAGAATGCCTATGAATAATTTGCTTCTAGTTTACAAGTTCATCTAGGATGAGGAGCTAAAGGTTTCTAAGCCAATGCAAGAAAGAATGGTGTAGGCAGTAGAATTGGATGAAATAAGAAGAGATAGTCAAAAGGAAAACATCAAGTTACAATAAAAAAGGAAGTACCTATTTGATAAGAGAGAAAGTGATATGAAGTTCTAGCTTGCCAACTTGTTGATCTGGTTCTTCAATGGAATGCAAGAACTGAGGATAAGGGGAAGAATAAAAAATTTGAATCCCTATGGTTAGGCCCCTTTATCATTCATCAAAATTTTGGAAAAGATTCATATCTCTTAAAAAATATGGACGGGGAGGTATTTTAATTTCCAGTACATGAAAAATTCTTGAATCCTTTCTTCAATTAGTTATTCCTTCCATGCACAATAGTTTTGTATTTTTATGTACATGTGTGTTTGATTTTTTGTTGTGTGTTTCCTTCCTACTATGTGTTTGCTTTTGTAGTAGGTTAGTTAGTTGTGGTCTGCCACCCAGAGATCTATTGTTCTTTCTATAAACTTGCATTTAAGCATCCTCAAAAGAGCCATTATTGGATACATTTCTGGTAATCTGAGTCTTGATTTAAAATTTTGGGTTCCCTGTGTTAATTTTTCCTGAAATGTCAAGATATGTCTAGAGTACTATCAAATTTTATTGCAAATGTTGATCTCCAAGCAATGAAAGAAATAAGAAATGAGAAAACCCTAAGCCTGAGGTCATTTTTATCCTTTTCGTGCAAAAAACCCTAAGTGTTCTTAGTCTTGTTCTAATTTGAAGTTACCTTTTTGTTGAATAACTTAAATATTTTAAGTCATGTTCTTTAAGTGGATGCTTTTATCTCTTAATCTCACAAAGTGAACCAAATATTCTATTTTATTTGGAGACTTGGAGATAGCTTGTATATCTTAATCTCAAAGAGAATGGAATATGCTTAAATTCTTTCAAAGACTTAGCGACAACGGTTGATATTGGTTTAATCATGCGGTTGGTGCATAATTGCGAGATGATTTCAGAGAAGGATCAAAGCTTCAGAGATTCAGCGACAATCGTGGATACAATTTTGATCATGCGGTAAGCACTTTATCACATAATCTAATTCAAGTTACAAAAATTATTCAGTGACTTAGAGTTTAATCAGTTGTGAAGTCTCGAGATATAACCTAAGGTTAGGACTAAGTTTAAATCTTCTTTATTCACGTTATCTCTGAAAGGTATTAGAGTTAAGTAAAGGTTTTAGAGAATTAACGTTGTTCATTGATCTCTTCCATGATGAGCAGCTATCACATGATCTTAGAATAAATGCCAAGGTCAAATTTTCATCCAGCAACTAAGAGATAGTCATAGATCTTGTGTTATCTTTGACTTGATCATGTGGCTTGTGCAAAATTTCTTGATTAACTCATTAGTTAATGAATCTTTCAACAATTCAGAGATAAATCTTGTCACATAGTCACTAGATTAACCTTAGTTAAAATAAGGTTAAGTAAATTTTATTTTTGAGACTCAATGATAACCTAGTCATGAGATCTCAAAAGAAAAGTGCAGTTAAGTGAAAGGTTTCAAGATTCATTGTAGACCGTCAAATTGAAAAGAAATCAAGGGTTACCATGTGATCTCGGAAGGAATTGATGAAGTACATAAAGATTTAGAGACTTCACTTTGATCATTGATCAAGGTAAGATCTAAGGGCTAGTATGTGATCTCTAAATAAAACCTTAGTTAGAGAAATCTTTTAGCAACTTTGAGTTTCCTCAGTCACTAAGTCTCCAAAAGAACCATGGTTAGTTGTGGTTGAGACAAAGAAGTCAAGTTAGTAGCAGGTGAATTTGAACTATAGATTAAGATTAGATATTTTTGTTAGCATTAAATCACTAAAAAAAAGTCAATAAGTCAGGATTATTCAGCGATCAAGAGATATTATTCTCAGATTGAAACACGTGTTCAAGTGGTTAAGGAGATCTGTAGCGTGTGTGAAATCTTAGAGTAAACCCAAGGTTGAGATAAAATATCAGTGAATCATAGGTATCTTATAGTCACATAATCTCATGACAAATTGGATTTAAAGAAAAAGGTTGGGAGATTCAGCGCAAGCCATCATATTAGAAGGAAATCAATGATGGTCATGTAATCTCTTAACAGATTATGAAAGTACAATATTATTTTGAGACTCAGTGCAAGATGTTGATGAGGATCTGATTGTGTAGTCTACATTGAATATCACAATGGAACTTGGGTAAAGCTAAACTCTTAGTGACTTAGAGATAATACAGTCGCGCAATCTCCAAAATAACTATGGTAAGATTAAGTTAAGGTTACATGGGTTTGTTCTCATGCCATGAAGTAAAAAAAGCTAGCCTATGAAAAGGGAAATATTTTGATAGAGTGTATGAGACCTGCTGAGCTGTAAAAGATAAAGGAAACCAGCCAATCATCGATTGAATTTAAAGCTTAATCACTTATATTAGGGTTTTAAAATTCAAAAAGTACTCATGACCTATCCAAGTGGGTTTTTCAAATTTGAAGTACCTGTCAACTTCAAGGTGCCACTGCTAAGAAAAATTGATGTCAAGGCACACAGAGTAATGATAGAAGTGGATGAGTAACAATTTTATGATCTCGACTAGACTGGTGCATTGATTTCTCATAAATAAATGGATGTTTCCTTTGTGCATTTTAGTTTACCAAATTTTTTAGAGTGTAGAGCTAGAAATTGCATAAGTTTCAATGCTTCCAGAAGAGAGAAATTTTCTAAGTGTCAAGGCAGGTTGTAAGGAGAAGTTTGTATCAGAAATAAGAATTGTTCAACGAAGATTAGTTATAATGAGTCAAGAAGAACCAAGTGGGGCTTCTACTAGTGGGAGAAGTGGAGTTGTAGAGGATGATTAGAAGGGAAAAAGAAACTATTCTAATGAATTCGTGGCTCTACTACCTAGAACCAATCAAAGGGAAAAAGTAAATGACAAAATCCTTATTGATGATAAGGCAAATTGTAGAGATGCACATACTCTTGGGTTTTCTAGTTATCACCTATTTAATTATTTTTATAGTAATAGGGATAAGGAAATTCCAATTTCCAATCCCTATGCATCAGGGTTAGCAAATCTAATTATCACAGATGTCTTTGTAGATGTAGACTTACCGATTGAGCTATCTAGGAAATATGATTCTCTTTCTAGAACCATTAAGAAGAGTGATGGCACAACCTTTGGTACATTGGATAGGGCCTCATTCATGAAGGATTTTGACATATATCATCCCTGTGCCACAGAGATTGATTTAACAAAGTTAAAGAATCAGTATATCAGAGAAGATACCACTATTTTTAGATTAATCCAGGGTCATGTGCCCAAATAAAATAGGAATTATATAGTTTCCCTACCAAATTCTACTTCCCCATATTTCTTCAAGGATTTGAGTTTTTATGTGAAGTACATTGCTTATGGGCTATGTAGGGTCTTGGGGAAAGATGGGGTATTGAAAGGATATCTGCAGATATATTAATGATCATCTTGGACATGTAGAATTCTCATGCTAATACTGATTATGATTATATTCAGTATGTTATAGATCAAATATATCAAGGCCTTATAGATGTCCACAATAAACCAAACCCTAAATTTTTTCATTATTCCATTTTAATGCATTTGATTTTATATCTCAATATCAATAGCATGGATGTACACAATTTGAGGCCAAGGATGATGTTCTATGACAAACAAAACCCTGTACAACTATGGGTTAAGGTTTTGAATTATACTTCCAATGAGCATGAGTTTTGTGGTTATCAGAACTGGATTTCATATCCAATTCTAAATCTCCTAGGTGTGGATATGACCAGATTTTCAATCAGGGTGCTGCAACTTCTTAGCCCTTGTTACTATGTTGATAAGTGGGTAGTAGATCATAACTGGGGAGATTTCTACACTAAGAAGAACTTTACTTTGATGAAGGTCTATGAATTTTCCCATCCCAACACATACTACCTAAATATGTGCCCCCTAGAATAGCTATAATGGAGTTTATTTGGAAATTAAGATAGATAGAGAACACTTGGCTCCACATAGGAAAGGTACCTTTACACCTCGGCAGTTCAAGGTTACTAACTTCACTATTGGAAAAAGAGAATTTGATCTAATGAATAAGTGGTTGGGCCATTATAGAATGAATGTGGCCTTGTAGAGATATATAGACTCAGAGGGTTGTATAAAAAGTGATAAGAAATTGCTAACCTAAACCATCACTACTATCAAAGAGCATGAGGAGTGTGTGGAAGAGGACCTCATGTAGACACCTAAAATTGACCAGGTGTCTCTTAATCATCAAAATTTTCAAATCTTAGCCAATTGCCCTAAATCTCATCAAAATGGAACAAAATCAAATTAAATAGACATTTATCAAGTAAATTGGACAAAATCAAATTAAAATCAAAGGATTAAATAATCATAAAATCAAATAATCAAATTCAAGCCTAAAAGGGATCAATCAAATTATATAATTGATTTTAATCAATTAATTATATAGTTTTAAAATCAAAAATCAAATCCAACCCATTCACCCTTACATGGCTAAATTAGTTAAATGATTGAATTAAATAATTCCTAATTTCTTTCAACTCAAATTGATCAACCAATGAGAATTGAGGATTTTGTCTTCTTGTCCCACCCTTTGAGGACAACCATTTAAATGGTCCCCCCATTTGACACCATTTGAGGGATCAAACTCAACCAAGCATTAACCCATGGTTAATTTACTCTACCCCCCACCCTTGGGAATTTTCTATAAATACAAGACATTTTGTATGCATTTCATATCCTAGAAATTCAAGTGCAAAGCATCCTTATTATAGGAAATTTGTGAGAAATTGAGAGCATAGTGAGCATTTGCATAGAATTTTGATCATTTTGAGAAGCAATTGTTGATTTGAGAGCATGAATCATGAGCATTTGAGTTGAAAACACACATATTTGAGCATTTGAGCTAGATTAAGCATTTTATATCAATTTTTCTCATTCTAGGATTTTCCTTGAGAGAGATTAAGGTCGAGAGCTCTCTTAACAAAGATTAGATAGGGAATCATGAGATGTCATAGATTTAATTGCAATTCTTAGATTAAAATTGTATTTTCTTTCCATAGAATTGTTGTTATTGATCCTAATTTCATGAAGGTGTAATTTCTCACACACACCTCATAAGGAACATCTTGGAGGAAGATGAGGTAGCAAGAAGAGGAGATCAGTATCAGGATCTAGTAAGGGTTTTAGAGGTCTTTCAATGTTTTTTATTGGATCTGGGGGGTCTCCTTTTTTTTAGCACTTTGGACCAAAATTGACCTCACAGTTGCGTTTGAAAGGCCCAAAAACCCTAGAATCCATATAAATTTTGTCTATTTTGGACAACTTGGCCCCAAGGAAAAAAAAATTTAGTTTCTAGTGTCGTACGGGCACAAAAACTGAGAAAAAATTTAAAAAAACCTTATTTTTAAAAGGTTTTTCATGCATTTTAAAACGCACACAGTGCAATTTTCTTTGGCGCACCACCACCGCCGACCAGTGCCCGGCCGCCGCCCTGCCAGCTCCACCCCCTATGGCCCGCCCACTACCGCCTCCCGACCCTGCTAGCCACTACACCATCGGTCCCCCGCCACCACTAGCTCCCGTCTCCTTAGCACCCCCACGCCACTCCGCTCCCGGTTGTGTGCCGCTTGGGAATCGCCTAGCAGTTTTTTGTTAGCCCCTGCAAGCCATTTAGCCCTGCGGCCAGTCATATGCATGACCAGGAGCCCCAATTTAGCCCATTGCATGCGCCATGCACCTAGGGGCACTATTTTTTTTAGCCTCAGGGGCTTAAAGCCTAGTTTTGGAGCATTTTTTAGCCCTTATCACCTTTTTCACTCTATCTGGAGCATACAGAGGCCTTTTTTGGACTTTGTTATATCGTTGGAAAGCTCTTTGTGAGCTCTTTCTGACTATGGTGATTAGGTTTTTTGGCTCTATTATTTTGAGAGCATTTTTTTATCAAATTCTAATGTTTGTTTTTGCCTTCTAAGAGCCCTATCTTGCTCATCTGGAATCCTTTTTTGGCAAACCAGATATCATTGAAAAGCTGGTTTAGTGAACTATTCAATTGCAGGGGTATTTTTCTAGATTCTTCTCTAGGTTATCTCTCCTCTGAGTTTGGCAGTTTTTGCACTTCTATAGATTACTTGGATTTTACAGGTCCTGGGATCTCTTATACTATTCTTCTAGCTCACTTTTCTTTCTGACTTCTGAGCTTGTTGTATCTCTTCTGTTGCATCTTTTTTCTATAAACACACTGTGATAAAGTGCCTACTTCTACATTTCTGAGATCTTGTACACCTGGTGTTTTTTGTACTTGCACTTAATTATAAAGTGTTGTGGGGGGTTATGATGTTATTCCATTTTGTGCTCATCCACCTTTGTCAAGTGAGCATACCTTCCATGAAATTAGCCCATGCTATGTGTTGGTGACACCGCCCTTTATCATGTGCGTGTACTTCTGTTGCACTATTGGTGTTCCTAATTCTTCTTTCTGCAATTTTTTTGGCATTGCATTTTAGTGTTCCTGACACCTCTCCTTGATCAGCATTATGGGGGGGTTCACCTATTGGTTCTATTGCTTCCTTGTTTTTATTGATTAGCTCTTCAGACTTTGTCTTCTCTACCTAGTCATGCACTTCAGTGGGGGTTCCAGTAGTTTCTTCTAATAGAGTTTACAGTTTCATGCTTCAGAGATTCTTCTTGCTCTTTCTTGTTCCTTTCTTTGGGACTTTCTCTAGATTGAAGGCTTAGTTTCCTTCATCTAGTTTATTTCTTGTACTTGGGTACCTGATCAGGCCTTGTTGCTGGGACCCATCTTTCCTGCTTTCTGTAGTAGTTTCCCAGGTTTTTCTTCTCCCTAAGCTTATCTTAGGGGGGGGTGTTAGAGTAATAGTTCTTTGATTTATTAATTAAATCATTTTGATCTAATTACTAACTCACCTATTCACTCTAGTTTTCTTTAGCTAACCTTAGGATTTCCCTTTTAGGGTTTCATGATTCCTTTATAAGGATTCACCTCTTTTGTTTTAGATACAGAGTTTTTTATCATCACATTGTAATCTAGAAACATATTAATATATTATTTTATGTTGCATACGATGTCTCCTCTGGCTTTTTGGCCGCCATAGCTTCTTCTGTCTTTGCTTCATTCTTGTGATAGGTTTGCATGCAGGTGTTCTTGGGAGATTAGCTTTTATCCTAATCCAACACCTTCAAAGTGTGTGTCAAATTTGATCTTGCCAACATTTCCATCCACAACATACCTTCTTCTTATCCTCACATTCATTATCCAACACATAATTTCTATCTTTCCATACCTCTTATCCAATCTATGGCATAAACCCTTTACCACCATGTACCCTTATTAATATCTTTGAGCATCCTAGCCATATTCATAGTTTATTATAGCATATCTTTCAGAAGATCATTCTCCAAAGATCTAGATGTTGGAAAAATTTTGAAAAATACAAAAAAAAAGAGAGAGAAAGTGCCTTGGTGAAAACCTGGTAAAACAGGCACCTTGGTAGCAAAAGTAAAGAGAAATAAATCTATCCTATGGTGAAAACCACTTTTTGTGGCACCTTGGACAAGTACCATGATGAAAACCTAGTAAATAGGTGTCATGCGTAATTCCTTCCTCTTGCACTCTACACTTGGGGGCAAGTTTCATCAACACTATCCTTCATCTTCCTATCATTTATCTCACTTGTATCTATATTCCCTCTTTTACCTTTGATCTTGACAAGGTTGAACACATCCATGAGCATCAAGTATCTTGAACACCATTATCCTTTCCATCATCTTATTCACTTGTTGCATCCATGCTACCATATCATGATCTTGCTTATCCCAAATCCACCTTCATTATTCCTAAGAATTATTTCCATAATCCCAAAGCAATCCCTCATATCCTCCATCACCCCTTTATTCTAATCTTGCTATCTTATCCACATCTTACCCAAATTGATCCATTGGTCTTAATAAAAAAAATAGACGTAAAGTGCAAAATTTGTTATCAAAAACCTCTTGACATGTTCACTCTTTTGGATCACCCACTTTCATTACATCAAGTCATTATCCTATATGCTATCTAGAACTACATCATTGGCTTCCATTGATAATCCAAAAACATGTTTTGCTTTGCTATATCCTTTTTCCTTAACTTGGGTAATCTTGAGGAGATGGTCCTATGGGTCACATTCACATTCTTCATCAATCAATAAACTTTCCATCTCTAATCCATCAGCTTCCAAATCCATCTTTCATGTCCTATACCTTGCTAGACATTGGGGAAAAACCAATGTGATCTTGTTTGAGAGATGGTAAATTCTAAAAATCTAAAAAAATTCAAAAAAAAAAAAAAATTTAAAAATCTCTAAAAAATATATTAAAAAATCTCTAAAAATCCAAAAACATTAAAAAATCCAAAATCCAAAAAAATATTTCATAAAGTCTCTTCGTTGCATTGTTGCATTCGAGGTTTCATATTGCCCTAAGTTTGACATATGACCTCATTTTTACTTGGGGGCAAAGCATTGGTTCTTGGTACTAAACGGATTTAGAAGTGCTACATCTTGGTCACATGACATAAGTAGATTTTTAGATTCAGAGGAGAGATATTTTGGAACCTTTGATGGATATCATTGTTCAACCCTAAATAGTTTGATCGTATAACATGATCCTTGAGTTTCATTGACTTATTTTATCAGGATTAAAAATTGACAAACCCTAAATGATCAACATGTTTGGAATTCTTTTTGAAAATCTTGATACATTTCAAAACACTTAGAATTTTTTATGAGTTTTTCATTGACTTTTTTGAGTCATGTTCTTTTTAGTTAATCGATGATGTTTTGACTAGATTGTCAATGATGGAGACATGATGTTTTATTAACTTATGTGTGACTATTTTGAGGGAGATCCTTTAGCTTGTGTGAATTCATCTAAGGACATGGTCATCAAAGAACCATCGAGGAAATTCATAAAGGAAGGAGGGTTAACCTTTGTTTGTTTATGCAAAAGGATACCTTAGATATTTAGATCTTCAATATCTTAATACCAAATTCCACTTGCAAAATTGAATCTGATGAAACCGGTATTCATACTCCCATAGTTGGTCATTCAACTAGTGAGGGTTGTACTCAGTTTCACAGAAGGTTACCAAATGAGATGAAATTCATATTCATATTCTTATGGTCACAGTGGCACCAGTAAGGATTGTATTGACTCCTAGTTCCACAATGCTTAATGATGAAAATATATCTCTGTTTGCATTTCTTTCACAAACCTCAAGGACAATTAGTTGCATTGCATTGCATTTTTATGATAGATTAATTACATTGTTTTAAGTATATTTCCAAGTGAAGGGGGTGGAATTTAATCATGATTACATCATAAAATTCCTAATCAATGTCCTTAAATATCTGATCCATCAAATTGATCACATGCTACACCAAGGATATCATCACTATGCATCTGCTCACCTAGGGGTAACCTCACCATCTGATCAACTCAAAGAAACCTAACTCTGTTGATCCCTGTCCCTATATTTGCACTTGAATCATATCAAATTCCCCTATCTATCAGCTTCCCACCATTAATCTTCCCATCACATCCAATCCAATTGAATATCAATTAGTAGAATCATCCAATTGATCATTTCAATTCAATCATTTATCTTATCATCCATTTGCTCATTTTGAGCGTATCAAATTTCCTAACTCTAGATCGTGAGGAAGGAAATTCAATCCATTTGTTTGTCTCTTTAGATCTTGACTGCGAATTATTAGTTTATCTAATCAATCCATTTTTTTCATCTCTCTAGATCTTGAGAGTGAATTATCAGTTTATCCAAGCAATCCATCAACATACTTATCTTATCCGATTGTCATCAATACAACATCAACCAAGTTATTCTGACTGACATCAAGTGATATTTAAACATCATCAACTTATCTCAAACATCAACAACATTTTCTCAATTATAGTTGTTATCATCAAATTCTCTTCACACTGGGGCATATTTTGTTTCCAGGATCACCATCAATGTTTTTCAGAAATGAAATCATCTTGGATCTATTCTTCATCAGTTTCATCCAAATTTTGGCATCCAAACATCAAAATGTTTTCATTTTTGAGGGGCCATAATCATATTATCAAACTGGGATTTGGCATCACATTTTTCATCAAATCTAGGGCATTAAAAATTCAAACTTTATCAGTGGGGCATTCTACATCAAGTTTCATATCAAAGTTTTTCATCAGGTTTCACATCAAGGTTTTGCATCAGGGTTTCACATCAGATTTTCAAATCAATCAGGTTTTGCATCAGTCAATCAATCAGACATTAGTATCAAATCAATGATCAGGACATCAAATTTTCTTTGAATCAATGTGCTTCGCACATTAATTCAAAGAGGGGCATTTGTAGACACCTAAAATTGACCAGGTGTCTCTTAATCATCAAAATTTGCAAATCTCAACCAATTGCCCTAAATCTCATCAAAATGGATCAAAATCAAATTAAATGGACATTTATCAAGAAAATTGGAAAAAATCAAATTAAAATCAAAGGATTAAATAATCATGAAATCAAACAATCAAATTCAAGCCTTAAAGGGATCAATCAAATTATATAATTGATTTTAATCAATTAATTGTATAGTTTTAAAATCAAAAGTCAAATCCAACACATTCACCCTTACATGGATAAATTAATTAAATGATTAAATTAAATAATTCATAATTTCTTTCAACTCAAATTGATCAACCAATGAGAATTGAGGATTTTGTCTTTGTGAGGCCTCACCCTGAACCCCATCATAGTTTTCTAGTTTTTCTGCTTATGATAGATTTAGCATATGATACTTTACTTTTGGTGCACTATGGACACTATGGATTTTATGCTTTATGTCATGGATTGATCATTTTGGATGTTTGGACACACGATGCTTTATGATGCACCTTATGGACTATATTATGTTTTCTATTATGGACACTTATTCTGAGACAATTGATTGGGTAATACATTATGATTATGATATGGGTAATTGATGAATTTGGGAATTATTAGAAATAGATATTTAATTTTGATTTCTTACAATGTGAATCTTACCTTATGTTAAATGCTTAAAATGAAATTGATTTATTATTGTGATCTTTAGTAATAAACTTAGTATGTCGATGATTTCCTCAAATTCTGAATATTGCTTATTTCTTTATGATGTATATTTATCTCCTCGGACTATTGATATTGAATTGAGTGTGCAGGTAAGAAACCATGGTATTTACCCAGGGAACCAAACAAAGGGATATGTGAACTTAGTTTGAGCCAAGGTTGTGTCTAATGAAATACAAGACCTCAATGTTTCATAATTTTATTTGTAAATGTATATGGTTGATTGTGGAAACGTAATCCTTAAATGTATTTCTTAATTCTTTGTGAGTTTTTCCTAAGTGGATATGACATGGCCTAGTGATGTGTAAATGTATTGTGTGTCATTTGACACTTGTGTATTGTACTTAAGGCCATGACATG
>MU224825.1:933355-953257 GCA_018584345.1 Thuja plicata
TACCTTGGTTTGGGAGATGGGAGTGTGGTCATCTCATTGGGATTTCGAAATTACTCTTAAAGTGGACTTTTGGAGGGGTTATGAAGTGTCTAGGGGTGTGTTGGGGTCATTTTTAGGTAGCCCACTTATTATACCAATAGTTAAGGGCCATTTTAACCCTAGGAAAGCCTCTGGTTGACCATGTGACCCTTCCAAAAAGTTGGCTTTCCAAGTTGGACGAAAATCAACTCTTGTGAGGCTTGACTTTGGATAGACCACCCTTCCATATTTGTGTTAAGACATAATTCACCTTTTAGAAGTTTCCCTCTTTGGATCTATTTTTGGTAAGGTGTAAGAGTTTAGGGAAGAGGGACCAATTAGAGGACTTTCCTTCTCCCCATGAGCCTTCTAGTGGCTTTTTAGTGGGAACTCTCCATCTTGGAGAGTTTGAACACCCACTCTCTAACTTAGAGACATAGCTAGAGTTGGTGATCTTGGAAGAAGGAATTGGGCTAAAAGGGAGCTCTTATACAACTATCTTGTCTTAAGCTTGGATTCTAGGTTGGTGGACTTTTTGCAACTCTCTCTTGTTATCTTATTGTGTTCTTGTTAAATAGTTTTTGTTTGTGTTTATGGGCTTATTGGAGCCATGAATCTTGTTGTTATTGTTATGCTTGATGTTGTTGCAATGCTTTCATTTTTTTTTATTTGTATGTGTTGTTAATAGGAGTAACAAGGCTCACTCACCCTTGGGAGGGAAGATTAGCCTTGGGGGTGGAGGATTTTTGACAGCCCTTGGTGTAGAGTCTCTCCTCAAGGAGGAGAGGAAAAAAGCATGGAGTATGGGCTCCATGAAGCCTCCCTTGTTGTTTTATTTGAGGGTCATAAGGGTACAATGTTTTTTTAGTTGAAAATGTGAAAGAAAGTATTTGGACAGCCATGTGAAGGCTGAGATTTTTAAGTTTTTGGATATGGCCTTCTCCCTTGGGTACTTGGTCCACTTCACCCCATGTAGGATCTTAAGTGATCCATTGTGAAAGCCTATGGGAATGGGAGTTTAATGTGAGATCTTCATGTTTATCTTTTGTTGTGTTTGTTGTATGAATGTTACCCACCTTTGTTTGGTTCCCCAAGCTCAGGGGTGGCCTCATAAGAGGCCTAGGTTGGGTGGAGAACAACTCGTGGTTTCTAGTTTTCCCTTGTTTTGTTCTTGTTTGCAGATTTGTGAAGATTGGAGTTACATTGAAGTTTTAAGTAAACATGGAAGAAAAGGAAAATATATTAGTTTATGTACATCACATCATAATTTTTGTAAAGGCCATGAGGCATATGTTAGCCATGTATCTAGAAAAAGAAAGATATTGTAATAAGCCTTTAAGGCTTAAATTTTCATTGCACCTTCGTGGTAGGAGTCCAAAATGTATGAGAGATGCATTATTGAGAATGTAACAAAAAAGAATCTTAGATAGCTTCTTAAAAATGTATTTGAAATTCTTAGCTTAATACTATTTTAACTTTCTATAATAAAAATCAGAAGTTTGTATATGGCCTTCAAGTATACATTTTTATGCTTTTCTTCTTAAGTACTTAATTCATCAGACATAATGCTCCATTTGAAATATTTATACATATATCTAAAATTTGTTTTCCTTTAAAAGAATGCTCTTTTAGCTTAAAATGGAAGATCTGAAAACTAGATAAAACTTTATCTTTAATATATTTTTATCTTTCATGTCATTTTAAATGTTATCTCAACATAGTTAAATGGAAAGAAATGTTAGATAGGTACACATATTTAATCTATATCCTCAAAGTTCATTTCTGTAATAATCTATTTCTGTTATGTTATGTTATATATATATATATATATATATATATATATATATATGACTTTCAATATTAAATCTGCATATACATTTTCTATTTAGCTTATGCTTTTAAAATCTAAATATATATTCATACTTTGAAACTGTTGTCTATATATATATATTTAAACATTCGGTTTATATATATATATATAAACACACTGTGGGGAGGAGGCCGCGACCCCCATTCTCCCCGCTCTCCCTTAAAGGGAGGCGGTGGAGGGGAAGGGGCCTACCCCCCTGTGCTGGGCGGCGGTACCACCGGCCACAGCCTTGGCCTTAGCGACCGCGGACTGTGGTGCGACTAGTGGCCACACGACCCAGCCTGCCACCAAAAAACACAGAGCAAGGAAAAACAGAGGGGGGTGGGCGTGACTATTAAAACCGCTGCCTCTCTTCACAAAAAAAATTAATAACCGGCAGCAGCAGAAGTCGAGTTTGACCTGCATTTCAATATATATATATATATATAATTACTGCATTGTAAGTATGTGTATATATTGGAATATACATATAAGTTATCTTCAATATGGAAACCCTCCCTTCCAACCATGGCTTCAGACTTGCAACTCCAAAAGAGAGAAATAAAAAAAAGGGGTTAGGGTTTGAAAGAGGAAAGATAAAGAATGGAGTAGAGGCTAAAGTAATGAGTTTTTAGTCATCTCCAATTTAGACCCTAACCTTAATTTTGAATTAGGGTTAGGATTTCAAATTGAGAGGGATAAAAAGAAGGTTTTTTTTTTGTGGGAAGTTTTTCCCTTTGTTTAGCAAAAGAAATTTTATTTGTGGGATGTAAATTTAGTTCTTTTAAACTATTAAGTTGTCCTAAGAAAATATATATTTCTTTTGGGGGGAGATGTAATGATTTAATTTGATTTCTCTTTGACAAAAGGATAATAACTCAAAGTAAATTTATAGGTTGAATTGCAAAAAAAATTAACTTTTAGTAATTATTTATTAGTGGGGTTATAATCTACTCAACAGACGACTCTCTATTAAACAATATCATGTCTCCGTTGAGATTGCTTTTAATATGAGATTTGTTGAAGTTCAATGGTTTAGTAAAATAGATTATTGAACTATTGAAAGTCTATAGTCTGACATTAAATTACTTTTGATCTTTTATCTAGTTTTTTTCTGACATTTAAGTTATAAGAATTTCTACAAAATCAAATCCAACCAGTCAATAGTTAAATGATAATTAAAATAAATTAATTGAGATATATTAAAGGGGAAAATTTATTTGAAGTTTTTAAAATTGAACTTAGGGACTTATAATGTTATTTTTATGTGGCCAATATATGTGGCCAGTATACTGGTCATCATAAAAACAATATTACAAAAGTGCCTTGCCCTAGGGGATTATTTTTAAACACAGAATCTTTAAGCTATCAACATACCAGATTTTCTAAACGTCCCTGGAAACTGAGTATAGGGACTCTCTCTCTCTCTCTCTCTCTCTCTCCACATCATCAAAATCTATTAATAAATTAAGGGGATGACACGCAAATTCATATAACCTCACCTTGCATAGTCTTTGAACGTTAGTCTAAATTTAACACTAGGAAAAATCTGTAATTAAATGACACCTTGTGCATCTTTAACTTCAGAGGACAACCTTGGGTTAAGGGAGGTTGACACTTAGTCATGATTTCCCTTAGACCCTCTTGACTTAAATTCTACTTTCAAAAAAGAAAATTTGTTGCATTTTTGGGCATGACAGTCTTCTTGTCTCACCCTTTGAGGACAACCATTTAAATGGTTCCCCCATTTGAAACCATTTGAGGGATCAAACTCAACCAAGCATTAACCCATGGTTAATTCACTCTACCTCCTACCCTTGGGAATTTTCTATAAATACAAGCCATTTTGTATGCATTTTATATCCTAGAAATTCAAGTACAAAGCATCCTTATTATAGGCAATTTGTGAGCAATTAAGAGCATACTAAGCATTTGCATAGAATTTTGATCATTTTGAAAAGACATTATTGATTTGAGAGCATGAATCATGAGTGTTTGAGTTGAAAACACACACATCTTTGAGCATTTGAGCTAGATTAAGAATTTTATATCAATGTTTCTCATTCTAGGATTGTCCTTGAGAGAGATTAAGGATGAGAGCTCTCTTAACAAAGCTTAGATAAGGAACCATGAGATGTCATGGATTTAATTGCAATTCTTAGATTAAAATTGTATTTTCTTTCCATATAATTGTTGTTATTGATCCTAATTTCATGAAGGTGTAATTTCTCACACACACCTCATAAGGAACATCTTGGAGGAAGATGAGGTGGCAAGAAGTGGAGATCAGTATCAGGATCTAGTGAGCCTAGAACAACAAATAAAGAGAAAGGGGATTCCCTTTGGAATTTTCTTTCTTGGACTACCCTACTTTGAGAGACTCAATAAAATGATAGAGTCTTATAATACATTGTATAATCATCTTGAGGGGTTGATAGAAGAAAAAGAGAGAGGCCCTGAGAAGCACACTTCTTCAGAATATGAGGAAGATAGTGAAGGAGGTTACTCAATCCATAGCCCTCCTCCCATGGATCAGCCACCCTCAACAGAGTAGAATATAGAGGTAGACCTTACAAAGGTGCCTAACATTGAGGTGACTGATGAGCTACCTAAAAAGAAATAGAAAGAGGAATTAGGGGAGGCCTCTCATGCAAAGACACCAGAGAAGAAGAAGGATAAGGTGAGTTCCCTAATAAATGAATACATATCCTATGAATACCACCTTAGAAAAAAAATTAGGGAAGGAAAGAAAGTGAAAAAGGATGATCAAGAAGAAGTTGAAATACCTCTCTTGTTATGCCAGGATGAAAGAGAAATTCACCAAGAGGAATTCTTGAATGATGATGCAATTATTAAGATTGTGGAGTTCAAGAATTTCCTAATTTGGAGAAATTAGCAAGAAGTAGGGGCGTAATTACAACTAACAGAGGAGAGTTAAGTACCAAGTGAAGATTTGTAGGCCTTACAAGCATATGACCCATAAATTGAAACCATGACACCTGATGAGGCTAGGAAACTAGTCAAATCAAGTGGAATGTTACTTGTACCTGGTTGGGATAAAGATTCAAATTTCATAATTGATCAAATTAGAAGGCAACCTGGTGCAAATCTATCCTCAGAGACACAAATTGGAGAAATGATCAAGGGATGTGGATATGATCCACTATCCCAGACTTTAGCTATGTGGTCATTGGCTCCTAAGACCCAAAAGCCATCTTTGATTAGTGTACAGGAGAAAATGGATGGGGATAAGATCATTTGGTCTGTCCATAATACTAGTGACTTGGAAATATCCCAAGCTCTTACCCATTTTGCACATCTGAATGAAGCTAAGACAGAACAAATGTCCAAGAGATATCATAAGCTTTTTGATCAATCAAGTGATGTGGTGAAGGACAGGGAAGTATGCTTGATTAAGATCAAGGTATTAGAAGGGAAGGTGGAGGAATTGAATAATAAGATACAAGAGGCCCCCAAGGCTATTCTTTCTCCTCCCAAATAGGTTATGGATGCTCAGACTGAGACTACAGAAGATATTTTAGCAGGAATAGAGCAAGCAAATAAGGATTAGAATAAAGTGGCTTTAGAAGCCATGTGGAAGATCTTGCAACATATGATTGATATCCTAAAGAATAAAGTTGATTTAGTACACAATGCTTACAACAAGCTACCTGAGCTAGAAACAAAGGTCAATAACCATATTGCAACTTTGAATCCTTTTTTTGGTACTTGGTCAGGCAGGGCATCACTTTTTGAAAGATTAGGAGCCTTACAACCACATAGGATAGATCTCCCTGAGATTGTGTGTCAAGCAGGAGAATAAATTGAAAAAATTGGAGCCACTTCATCTTTCTTCAAAGGTAAATCAAATAAGATACAAGTCAGGCTCAACATGTTTGGGCTGGATTATAATAGATTTATTCCTCGAATAAAGGGAGAAGATAATAAGATTATAGAAATTTCAAATTGGAGAGGTAAATTTGATACCTTATTGGCTATTAAAGAGGAATTTATAATAGATGATGCTGCATTGGATATAGATAGTTTTAATACTACCTTGGAAAAGGATTTCAAAGTAGAGACATTCATTCTCAAGTTTTTCACAGATGTCAAGGTCATCACCCATGCAAGATGGGACAGACAGAAGACTCAACTACAAAATATTTAGAGTTGTAATCAGCCTTTAGAGGCAGAGGTTATGGAATGGAATGTCATCACAAAGATAAAGAAGACAAATCTTGTAGCCATGGACTTGGATGTATTGTACGAGGAGTGAAGAGGTACATGGCGCATGATCTATAAGCACAGGGAGGATAGTCATCAATAAGACTAGTGTAAATTAGCATATTTGCAGTAACTAGGTCTCGCAATAACTACAAGAGGCTATCCAGGATATCCATGGACAAAGGTGCCAGCTATCAAATTTCCAAATCATATGAAAGATTTTATTTCATATCAAATCATATATTTAAGTCTTTTCTCCATGATCTGAAGGTGTATTTCTATTTTTGTCTTCTAGCACTTTAGGGTTTTAGCCTAGCGGTTTGAAACTTGTTGCATCATTTCTTTCTAAGGATTCCAAGATGGTTAGTGCTCTATAAATAGTAGGTTGTAACATTATGTTAAGGATGGTTAAATATACATGTAGACACCTAAAACTGGGCAGGTATCCTTTTATCAAGAAAATCTACGAATCTCAGCCAAATGCTCTAAATTTCACCAAAATGGATCAAATCAAAATCAAATGGACATTTATAAATCAAATTAGAAAAAATAATTTAAATCAAAGTATCAAATAAATAATGACATCAAATGATCAATATAATCCTAAAGGGATTAATCTAACTATATAATTGATTTTAATCAATTAATTGTATAGTTTAAATCAAAAATCAAATCCAACCTATTCCCCTACATGGCTAATTTAATTAATTAATTGAATTTAATAAATCCTAATATCCTTCAACATGAATTTGAGAAACCAATGAAAATTGAGAACACAAAGCACATGGATCACTCCTAATTTGCAATCTTAATCGCTCATTTTGAACTTTCAATCTCAATCACTCAAATTTGTCCCTTTGTCCAAACCTTTGAGACAACCATTTAAATTGTCCCTCCATTTGAAACCATTTGAAAGCCTCTCACTGAACCATACCTTTATAATGATCAAGTAACTCTACCCCTACACTTGGGAAAATCCTATAAATAGAAACCATTTTGAGAGCATAAAGGATCCTAGAAAATTTGAATGCAAGGCGTCCTTACTATAGGCATTTCATAGCAAGTTGAGAGCATTTTATAGCAAATTGAGCATAATTGACAGCATTTAGGAGAGCATTTGAATCAAAGATCATAGAAATGGAGGGAATTTGAGCTAGATTAAGCATATCATAATCAAAATTCTCATTCTAGGATTTTCACTAGTAGAGATTAAGGCTGAGAGCTCCATTAGAAAAGCTTAGTTAGAGATCCATGAGATGTTAAATTCTTTATTTGTCAATTCTTAGATTAAATTGTATTATTGTTTCCATAGAATTGATAGATAGCACCTTTATTTCAGGAAGGTATGATTTATACATACACAAATGGTGCCCACCATGGGGCTTTGAGCCTATAAATCTCATTTTTCTTTCATTTTCAAGAGTTTTTTGGTGCATTTTCCACTAATTTTGTAGGTTGTAGGTCCAAGTGATGCCTACCAGCCATAAAGTGACACCTATCAGCATCAAAATCATGCCTACAAATATTTACCTTTCTTTGTCTTGAATTTCTTTCACCACCTGCAAAATAAAGTGTCATGCTTGAGCACGTAAAGCAACGCTTGCGAGAAAAAAAATCACGTCTACAACATTATTTTACTACCTGCTAACTTTTTTGTTTTGCAATTTACACTATCTGTACTGCCATTCATTTAAATTTTAATGTCTGTTAGTTGTTAAATCACACTTAGCTGACTAGAAAGTAATGCTTAGCTGACTGCAAATTCATGTGTAGGACACTTTCAAATAACGCATGTTAGCTATTAAATGACACCTGCTGTAATTTACGTGTTATTGCTTTTAGATTAATAAATTCAGATTTCAAACTCTTTGTTACTGTGTTTTCTATAGATGAACAGACATCTAAAAGTACAAAAACCTGAGCTAAGGGTCACAAGGCAAAGCAAAGAGGTAAGGCTATTAACCAAACACTCTAAACAAGTACATAATGCTAGTATTTTGGGAAATTTAGAGAAGAAGCTTTATATGATCATTATGTTAAAATTATGAATGCTTACAAATAAAAATTTCCATCTTTGAATTGAGTTCATGCATTAAGTCCTTAAAGTGATTTTTTTGCAAATCTTGCTTGAAAGACTTAATTTCATTTCAATTTTCTTTTGTTTTGGATCACTTTGTTTGTTTGTGTTGACTAACTTGTTGGTGGAGCTAGAGAGGGAATGATCCCCACTAGGTGAGTGAGAAAATAAAAATGAAAAACCTCAAAAAATCACCTAGCCTTTGATAGCATCAAAAAGAGGTATTTTTCTCATCAAGCTTGCTTTGCTTAGATTGTGGCAATTCTTTTAAATCTAGCTAAATAGGGACACCTTATTATTGTCCATCTTGAATAAAACATTAGGTATATGCTCTCAACTTTTTAAAGTTGATCAAAAATCCAAAATGGTTGAGTTTAGGGTGGTAGAAAGAAAGGGAGGATAATTGAACCATACACTTCAATTTTTAAGAACCTCTTTGTTACGAGGTTGAAAAAGAACATAAGTGTTTGAAGTGTTTGGAACAAAGAACAACAACAAGGATATGCTCTTCACTCTTTGAGTGAATCAAATTCCCAAACTTTTTGAACTAGGTTCAATTTCTTTCTTTCCATATATGCTAGATAATTTAGATCTTTAGAGGGCCTGCCTCCTGAGTACATCCTTACAAGGACGGTGAGAGGGAATGACCCAAAGTGGGAGACAATCGCTTAATCTATGATATTATCTGACCCACTATAAACAAATGCATTCTTCCTTAATGGGTTGTAGTAACTATAGTGTTCTTAAGTTTCTTCACTTCCTCTAGTAGTCCTTTGGGATTATGCAAAATTGTACTTTTGTGCGTGTGGGAAGCCCGCAAGGGGGTAAAAGAAATTTTCAAGATCTAGGATGGAGGTTTTCAATAAATCCTTGTTAAGTAGAATGCTACCTTTTAGAGCCAACAATGTTTAAAAGCCAAATCTGACTCTAGGTAGATTGATTGGAATCTATTCTTGTTTAAGACTCGTTGAAACGACTAAGAACATATACATTAGTGTGTTTTAGGGTTATGATGCAAACTTGATGTGTTTGTTGCATTTTTATTTACATTTTCAAGAAAGGATCCAATTGAATAGATCTGATCACAACTTTAAACTTTTAAAAACCCTTAAAAACTATGAAAATAGTCTTAATTTGCAAAATGCCACGTACTAGCAGAGAAATAATGCCTACAAAACATTTATGTGATGCCTACAAACTTGGAATAATGCCTGTTACAACTGAAGTGATGCCTAAGTTACTGGAAACTACCACTTTTGAATAGTTAAAAACCACCTACCAATAGGCAAACGCCCCCTGCAACCTATAGAGTGCCGCGTAGACATTTTCTAACTGATGCCTATATAGTGTGAAGTGATGCCTATACAGTGCAAAATGATGCCCAAAAACAAACAAGGGAAAAAAATGGACATTTTTTGAGGGTGTGAAAACAACTTGATCACATTTTTGGATACCCTTTTGGATTTTGTACATGTGCATACTTTCAGTTCGATCATAATCCCCCATTGTTGGATAATTTGCAAAATCATTAAGGGATTGATGAATCAGGTGATCAAAGCCAAGTTTTCTTGATCAACACTCATGTCAACTTTTACCCAATCACATTACATTAAATCTACCCTGCAATCTGACAGAACCTATCTCAGGTAGGAGTTTACTTTTCATAGTGATGAATTTACTTCTTCACAACAACCAACTCAAGAACCAATGAAGGAAGTAGAACTGAGTATGGCTTTCCCATTTGGCAACATGGACCCTGACCTAATAAAAAATGTCAATAGAGATAACAAAAATAATAACAAAAATTTAAAGGTCAATAACAATGGGCCCATGGAAGAGGAATAGACCATAAAAATCAAGGGATGGACCCTAAAAATAATGGAGGCATTCTAGACCCTAATGATGAAGAAGAAACCAAAGAAAAGGTTAATGAGGTGGTCTAAATCCCATTCTTCATTAAGCTCATGGAGAAAGTGTTAGAATGAGATAGGGAGAAGTATTTCCTAGACCTAGCACGGGCGGGGACTAAACTCCCCCACAACTTTGATGTTGATCAACTTAAGAAAAAGGAAGAAGAACAAAATTTGATCAACATAATGAACAAACAATTTAAATTATTCCGAATGTAATTGGACATGATGAAACAAAGTGGGGCTCCTAAACCCTTTTCTATCAAATATTTATGTCCTTTTCCATTTGATAAGACCCTAATTATGGTCCCATTCCCAAGTAATGTTGCTTTTCCTAAATACAACAAGTATGAAGGAGCATCCGATCCCCAAGATCATTTATGATGATATTTGTGCATTGAGCTTGGAGTTCATGCATGACATAACATATTTAATGAGGTTATTTCCTAGAAGTTTAGGAGGCATGTAAATGGAGTAGTTTTCCAAGTTACCCTCTGACATCTGAACTTTCAAATAATTGACCTCCAAATTTGTAACTCATTATTCCTACAATATAAAATATGAGGTTACGATGATAAATTTATGTAATACCAAGAAATGAGAGGGAGAAGGATTCCTACTTTTCTTACAAAGGTGGAGAGCAGTATTTTCTAGATACCCTTGAAGTGTACCTGAAAAGGAGAAGATGGATATCTTCATTAATAGCTTGAGTAATTAGATGAACTATCAGTTAAGATTGGAATGTCCTAGGTCTTTCCAAGACCTAATTGAGAGGGGAGTTAATATGGAGGAGGTATTGGTTAAAAGTGGAGAACTTAAGCTTTACAAGGACAATAAAAATAATACCTCCAATAACAATCAAAACAGGAATCCTCCTAACACTAACTGATTTTGGATGAGGAACACTAACAAAGGTGTGGTCAATGATGGAGTTGTGGAAGCTAATAATTTGAATGCCACTCCTTTTAGTCTTACAAGAAGACCTACTCAAGTTAACAATGCAAGTCAAGCACCCAAAGTGTCTATGAACAACAACAATAATAATAACAACTTTGGGAATAATCAAGGGGCTAACAAGCCTAAACCTTTATTTGCACCAACACCTAAAAGGACATTCACACCTTTGGGTGAACCACTTGAGAATGAATTGAGAACCCTAATTGCTAATAATATTATTGATTTACCAAGGGCTCAACCCTATGAACAAAAAATCAAGCCTAATTGGTGGAGTGAGTCCAACCATTGTGAATACCATAGGAATTGAGGACACAAAACTAATGATTGCATGCTTCTAAGACATGTGGTGCAAAATTTGATTGACAATGGTGTAATTAAGATAGAAGGGCCCCAAAATAATGAGGATCATATGACCTTTAAAAAACCTTTCTATAATCATGAGAAAGGTGAGTCTTCAAATTAGAACAATCAAGGCAACAATTCAGAAGGTAACAACAATGTCAATTTTGGTCATCATTATGACAATACTATCAATACCTTATCTGGGCATGAGCATGTTGTTAATGTTGTGGTAATTAAGGAACAACCCAAAGTGGATACTTCTAATGCCATCACTAGGGGTCAAGCATCAAGGATTTCCCTACAAGGGGGTGCTTTTAAACCTGTTGGCCCTATGTAATCAAATATTTTGGCTAAAAAAAAATCTACTTCAACAAAGCCTTATAGTTTGGTTGATAAATTGCAAAAGACTCCAGCACAAATCTCTATTTTGAAGTTGCTCAAAATTTCTCCCAATCACAAGGAGATCTTGGAAAAATACCTAGTAGAGACTAATGTTCCTATAATTTTGGGGGAAGATAAGTTTCAAAATATGGTAGGACATCTCATTGCACCACATTGCCTTTCATTCTCCGAACAAGATGATATATCCATTACTCACCCTCAAAATTTTCCCTTGCATATAGAAGTGTATGCAAAATAAATGTCAACTATGATAAGAGAAATACTACTATTAATAAGCCAGTAAATCTATCTAAATGCAACCCAATGAAGAATACAAATAATCAAATGAAGTAAAAGAAAAAGCTTTGCCTTCACCTATTCTTTGCAGTTTGTCTCCATTGTTCTCCTATCTTTGATTTCTTGATGTTTGAGCTCTTAGAACTCTAATGAAGCTCCTTAGCCAAGATGTCACCAAAGTGTAGAGATTTGAGTGAATGTAATGCAAAAATGCAACTAAATGGATGATGGAATGGTGTGGAAATGCTTGAATGTATGAATGCTTGATTGCTTGAATTCTTGAATGCTTGATTGCTTGATTACCTATTAGATCATAAAGGGGGAATGAGGCTCCTTTTACAAGTTTTTGGAGGACTTAATCCTAGGTGGCACAATCCTAGGGTGGAGATTGAAAGGTGGAAGATCCTAGGGTTACTATTGACTTGGTTGAAGGGGTTGAGAGAAAGGTGGATGTAGTTAGAATGTGAGAGGAAGAATAGGGAGGATGTTCCTCCTATATTGACATAGAGGAGAAGAAGGTGGAAGGGAAAGACATATGTCAAGTGTCTCACAAAGACCATGGAGAGGAAAGATGAAGGACTTATTCCTCATGAGGACTCTTGGTACAAGTGTCCCATGAGTCATCTTGGACTCTTAGAGGTGGCTTGAGAAGCTCCTTAGGAATAGAGATTTCTTCTTGACTTGGTGTAGGGGAAGACATGTGGTCATGACACCAAGTCTTATGAGGCCTTATAGCCCTTAAGAATAGGACATGTGTGGGTGAGGACAATGATTAATTATTAATTAATAATAATTAATTATTTTAGCCAAGGTGATGTGTCAGGTGACTAGGTTCATGAGGTGGACTAGGGGACTTAGTCATATTTAGTGATTGTGTATTTAATTAAATCACTTTAATAAGACTAATTTAGAAGACTTAGGATAAGAAGAATAGACTATAGTGAATGTATTAAATAAATTAAAATAACTTATTTAATAAATAGAAGAAATAAACATCAATTAAATAATAAATATTTAATTAATTAGTTAATCAACAAAGCCATTTTTAAGTGCATACATTTTGCCCCTCTTTGAAATAATGTGTTGGTCACCTTGTTTCAAAGAAAAATTTATCTTTTTGCCCCTTCCCCAAACAATATCATGAAATAGATGTTATATGCCCCCTCAAGAGATTGATTGAAAAACTTGATAATTTTTCCTATTTTATTATTATTATGATTTTTTATTTATTTTCAAAATGTTCAATCAATCTCACAAAAAGAATCGAAAGAAATTGGGAAAGAAACGGGGTGAAATGGAATGATATCGGGAGGTAGGGTCCACACAAAAAGAAAAATGGGTCCACAAGCTATATATAGGGTCAAAGGGTCCATAATAAGCTCATTATGCACACTTGTTATTTGGATATTGGAGCTTGGAGAGATAGAAGAGGAGAGCTGAGAAGATGTCGTTCCCACTTGCAGACTACCGCTTCGAGAGGGTCAGACGCTTCTAGAGGCCACCAGATTCTGGAGTGCTGGTAGGTGATCTATCTAGCTTTGTCAATTTTATTGAATTATTCCTATTAGCTAAGATTTGTAGCATGTTTAGGATAGATTGAACCATAGGTTTAGTTTATAAAATTTGATGTTTTTGGTCCAGAAATGGATGCGCAGTTGTGGCGCATCAATGCATAGCAACAAAGGACATATGCAAAATAGTTGTGCATGCATTTTGGGATCCAACACATACATCAGATGACATATCTGATGCTGCACATATGTTTAGAAAATCAGCACATCTTTTAAAACTACACAAACATGAGGGGGTCCTACGCAAGCATGTCACTATGTTGCGCATATGTTAAAACTACGTAACCATTTGACTATGTTGTGCATTTATAGAAAGATTAAATTTGGGTAAGTCAAATTAGGCCAAACTTGATAGTGATAAGCTAATAGGATCTGGCATTGGATGTTGATTGATTTGATGTCAAGATAGGTAACATTTTTGTATGGTCGCTAGTAAACCTATCTTGATTGGTAGATAATTGATAGAAATCATATGTTGATACATGTGATAAACATGTTTTTGATTGATTGATAGATAGGATAGATAGATCAGCTAGATCAAAATCTGATAATTTGATTTGTTGGTTGTTGATAATAGGAGGATATTATAGACATCCTGATGTCATAGGAGAGATATCCCATTACACAAAGTCTAAGATCGGCTCTATTAGAGACTGATAGGGTATTGATCGGAGCCACTGGCTTATATCATATCATCCACATGCTTGAGATTTGGGTGAATCTAGGTATGATAATGGTGCTGGCAAAGAGGTGGCACTTAGAGATGAGTACATTTCATTTTGCTAATAGGTGATATGACCATGACTTTGGAGGATGTGTATCACATCCTTCGACTACCCATCACTGGAGAGTTAGTGCAGTATGACCAACATGGTGGGTTGATAGAGTGCAGAGAAGTATTCAGTGATGAGGACATAGATGAGGCCAAGATTAATTAGGAGGACATGGTAGCATTGTATGAGCCTCTATCGGCTGTATTAGCTGGAGCGATCAAAGGATACGTCTGTCCCGATCAGAGATCACATGGTTTAAAAGTTGGATGAGGGTAGACGCTACAGAGGATGATAGATGAGGGGGGCTGTTTTGCTTGGGGAGTCTGTTTATTAGCCCATTTATATCATGATCTTCATTAGGTGGTGTACCATAGGGGTGCATCTTTATTAGCTGGGGTTACACTGCTCCATGTATGGGCATGGGAGCATATTGCCATCACACAGCCCACAGCTCTCAGATTTTAGGGTGCTGGGTAGCCCTACATATTTCTTTATGCATCGATTCAGTCTGAGTGTAAGCTAGGAGATTTAGAGTCTTGGAGATACATTTTTGATACTATTGATGCGGTGATATCTAGACCCTACCTGGATTGAGAGCCTTGGGATGACAAGTGTCATCTTGGATATTGTTTTGAGTCATGATGGTTGATAAGGAGGACTCCCTATATCATAGAGAGATAGATGGTGAGCTATGTTTTTTGACAGTTCTACCGGATTCAGGGGATGCCCCATGGCATGACAGAGTTTCCATAGACACAACAGGAGAGGCAAGACTAGGGACCTATGGTGTCATTTGAGATTGCTAGGTAGGAGTTTTTGGACATGCCATTTCAGGCATGGTTGATGAGATAGGGGGTCATAGAACCATGTATGACAGATGAGTATGAGGGGTATTTGAGGTATCACCAAGTCCCTTGATTAATAGACCCCGCGGAGAGACCACCATAGAGAGACCTAGGGGATGGAGGTTGAGGTCAGGGCTGAGGCCAAGGGGGAGGTAGAGGTGATGATGATGATGAGGGAGATTATGGTGGTGATGCTCCCGATAGAGGGAGGGGTAGAGTAGATCCCAAGATGAGAGGTGGAGGTGTACGACCACGAGGTTTGATGCCACCTCTGACACAGAGACCAGTAGGTGCACCGAGATGGCTACCAGTACAGGCACAGGTACAGATACCCATATAGATACTAGCATAGGTACCATTATAGCCATAGGTATAGCCATAGGTGGAGGTATAGGTATAGACATATGCATATATATAGGCACATGCACATCTATAGGTACATGTATAGGTACAAGATGAGGCAGACATGATATTGGGCTAGTGGAGAGTGGTACAGGTCCCTCTGATATAGGAGGATGAGCCTATGCTTGATGCCAAAGATGATGTTCAGATGGCATAGGAGGAGATGGTAGAGATGGATGTCGGGGAGCAAGATCCCTATTTATAGAGGGACTCAACATATGAGGAGGAGATAGATGTTGATGCAGTGCTAGTCAGACTAGCCATGTTATAGGTACAGGCGGATCATGTCCCTGGACTAGAGAGATAGGTGGAGATGTTAGAGGAGGAGGTTGTAGAGGTCAGACAGGAGAAGGATACCACCATAGAGTGGTTAGGGGAGGCAGAGACCTTACTAGATGAGTTGGAGTCTACAGAGTCATTGGGTCCACATGCAGAGATCTTGCGGTTGATGATGAGTGCTGGTAGGGAGATCACCTACTAGAGAGAGGCCTATAGACAGGTAGTTCCATGGGATAAATGGATAGGGAGCTTCAGAGAGATCTCATATAGAGTTAGGACCATAGGTCATCAGAGACATGGATCACAGGGTAGTGGAGGCACATCAACACACCCACCTAGACCACCACCAGGTTCTGGGGATTCATCGAGAGCAGGGCCTTCGATTACAACATGCAGACATCAACATACAGAGTTTGTGGGTAGTGTTTCTTAGCTTTTTGATATATACCTTGTATTATATGGCTTCATTGTATCATTTATTACAAAATTTGATGGACACTTTATGGACACATGGTTTTTATATGAGATATCCTTGGACATTTTGGACATGCTATTTTTGGTTTATGGACTCTTGATGATGGAATTTCTATATGACATGATTCTATGATGCTTACTTCTATGATGCATTGCTTATGATGATTTATATATATGTGGATACTGACATATGCAGGATGTGATGAATGATTTTGATTATGCACTTTACTTTATGACTAGTAATGATCATGTTTTATTTCTATGTGGATGAAAAATGATTATGATTATTCTCATAATGATTAATGTTATATGAATGCATTGTGACTAAATAAATGAATAGTGAATAATGATAATTAACATAATCGAAGACAAAATGATAATAATGATAATGAACGATATGTTATAATGATATAAAATGAAATGTATAATAATGGTAGTAATGTAATGACCTATATTTTGATGAAATGACAACTTATGATAAATGCAATGAATTTAGTACATGTATGCAAATATGAATGGTTATATACAAATGAACAACCCTAAAAACTAAAGATGTACCTAATGAACTATGATAAATTATATTGTTTTGGTATCCAAAATGTCCTCAATTTTAAACAACCATGCGTCTGACATAAGAAGACAAAGGGAACAAGGTGACCTAAACAAGATATCCTACAAAATCTTATAAAAGGAGCACTTCTATGATCTATTTTAAATACAATGCAAAATGATATGCAAAAATTATTATCTCCATAACTTCAGAAACATCTTAAAACTTCATGAATTTTGGAATTTGATTTTCATCATTGAGCTCGTTATGTTGCAAGAAAATGCAAGCATCATGGTATAATTAAACCAGGATGACCTGAGCACTTCTTGCATGGATTTTAATATAGAAAAATTGACAAGCATCTAGTTATAATTGAACCGAGATGACCTGAGTTTCGTTTGCATAACAAACAAGGAATATCCCCCCTCCATCGGGGAACAAATATTTGGAGTCAAGGTATGTGTGGCTCATAACCGTCAATAGCATTTGTATAAAAATATGATTTATAATGTTTCTCATGCTTATGGAATGGATGAAGGCTCTTATGCATAGACACCCCAATTATTTGTACCTTTAACTTCATTGGAAAATATCCCACAAACAACAATAAAAGAAAATATCTTGTTCCATCCTGGCTATCCTAATCAATGACATACTTGGAGTTGTTAAACTCATGTCAAAGATATCCCAAAATAGCATAGGAAACATGATAACAAATGAAATCAAGATATGAATGCATAATCTTATAACAAATCATCCTAACATGTCTGCCATGAATATATACATTTATTTTCCAAAAGATAGTGTTGGGTTTGTTGATCAGTTTGTTTGATAATGATGTTGTTGCAAATGTATAGATAAATAGTCATCTTTTAAAAGATGTGTCACAGATTGTGAATCGTGATTAGAATAGCATTGTGTAAGAACCGTTGATTGTGTTTGCTTGTCTAGTGAAAAATACCCCATTCTATCCTCTAAGAGTTGTGAGTATCATAGATCCACTTCCCAAACTAGGTCAAGGACATGCCCCCAGCTAGGTGATGGACTGACTTATTATGGGTGAAGAAAGACACAGTGGACTAGGGTGAAGACCAAGATAGTAGACCAAGCTATGATGGGGTTTTATTGGGGATTTATACAATGGATATGAATCATGGAATGGCCATTTTATTATGATATGTACAAGGCAAATAGTGACTGTGAGAGCCACTTTATTATGGGTATATACAAATGGGATGATACGCTAGAAGAATCCTAATAGAGGGAGGAGCTAACTTGTCACAAGTGGCACCTGTTTCTAGGTTTTCACCACATGCTTTTATTGCAATTTTATTGTGATTTTTTATTTTTTATTTTTTATTTATTTTATTATATTTTTTTATTTTTTCTATCCCTTGCACTGGGATCTCATGCATAAAACTTATTTAGGTGAATGTTATTAAGAGGCTCATCTAAGGGATCTCCCTCAGATGTTGACAAATGATAGGTGCCAGAACTATAGGCCACTGTAATCACAAAAGGCCCTAACCGATTAGGCTCAAACTTGCCCTTCTTCTCACAATGTTGCTAGTTTTTGGGATTCTCCTGAAGGACTAGATCACCCACCTGAAATTCTCTGGGTTTCACTTTACTGTTATACTAATGAGACATCCTTTGCTGATAGACTTTTAAATGACAAAGGCTCTTTGACAGCATTCATCCAACAATTCTAATTCAGTTAGTCGTGCAACTCTATACTCTTCATCTGGAATTAAATCTTTCAGGGACACTCGAAGAGAAGGTAACTTGACCTTAAGGGGAAGGATAGCTTTAGATCCATAAATAAGGGAATACAGCATGGCACCAATTGGAGTACAGATAAAAGTACAATAGGCCCATAAGGAAGGATTCAACTGGACATGCCAATCACAGACAACATCATTGACATTCTTTTGAAGGATTTTGACAATGGTTTTATTAAATGCCTCAACTTGGCCATTACCCTAAGGGTAATAAATGGTAGAATAATGGTGGGTGATATGGAATTTGGCACATAGTTCATCTATATCTTAATTTTGGAACTGCTTCCCATTGTAACACCCCAAAATTGGCACCTTATAATCCTAATCAATTTTGGTGCGTTCCTTTAATTTCTCATCATCAAAGTCCTATTATACTAGGCAAATTCTCTTCCTAATTGACTTTAATTGATTGAGTCTCAAATGTAGAAAACCCAAATTTGCATAAATCTGACATTATATTTAATTCCTAAATTATCAAGGTTTATTAGATGAAAATCCCTATGATTAATTAATTTAATCCTAAAGTCCTAAGTGCTTTTAAATTAAATTAATTCCACCCCCTTTAGCTAATATACATCAAAAGGAATTGAATAGTTATTTAATTGATTGAATGGATTATCTTCAAAAATAATTCCATAATTCTATATGAAAGGTCACTCATGTGGCAATAATCCACTCTTTTAATTAAATAATTCATGTTTTTTTGTCTCAATCTCAATCCCTGAAAATGAAGAGGCAACCGTTTCTTTTCAAGAAACTCTTCACCCTCTTTCCATGGCTTTTCTATATATTGGACATCTTTTTCTTCATTTGGGAGGATGAATTGGAGAGCATCAAAATTATAGTGAAATTTGTATTGATTTTCATGCTTTTTAGCTTTGTTGCATAATTAGATTAATTTCATTTGGATTAATAATATGTTGATTCTAAATGTAATTCATTTACATATCTAGCATCTTAATTCCATCATCTTTCAAGCTTTCTAGTTTAATATGCATTTCAATTCTAGTCTAATGGCACTTCATTTCTAGATTAATTGCATTTTCTTTCATAGATTAATGGAAATTTTCTTACCTCTCATGCTTTAGAAATCCTCCATGTTAGCAATGGTCAAGGTTGTTGGCTCTCATTCTGAGAGTAAATTTGACATCCCCAACTAATTAGGAGGCAAC
>MU224825.1:953307-965121 GCA_018584345.1 Thuja plicata
TTAGCAATGGTCAAGGTTGTTGGCTCTCATTCTGAGAGTAAATTTGACATCCCCAACTAATTAGGAGGCAACAAGTCGCTTCAATCAAATTTGCAAGATGAACAATTCATGTTCCTCTTTGTGAATTAAATGATTGAGTAAGGAATATGTTGAGTTTGTGCCTGATTTAGAGGTCACATTCAAGCACACAATATTTTGGCACCCACCGTAGGGTAGAAAAAATGATTTCTAGCCTCATTCTTGAACTTTTTTTACAGTGATTGGAACTCTATCGTACATCTGTACATCACTGGTACAGAATCTTGCATGACATTTCACATCAAATCGTATGAATTTTTTCTCTTTGTAGCACTCTCTCATGTGAAGAATTAGAAAGCTCGCACAGGTCCTACACTTTCTCGTGCGCAGCGAAGTACTTGCTTGCGCAAAATTTTACAGACAGTCATTTAAATTCTAGAATTTGCAATTTGTTGTTATTCTTTTCTGACATTTGTTCTCTATTATGATTTCCTGTTTCTAATTTCTACTATAGCATAACAATGGTTTGTAGGTTGCTTTTAAAAGATCATAAAAACTTTCTAACAGTTTGCTTGTAGGACGATTTTCAAAGGCATATTCAAAAACATTGTGTTTGTTTACTAATTTTCATTCACATAGTTTACATAGGGCTTTGTTAAAATTTTGTAAGGATCCTAATAGAAAAGTAGGGGAATAGGCTCTTCATTACATGGAAGTGATTTCCATGGATGAAACTGAGACCCAGATGTTGCTAGCATGACAGATACTTGGGGAAGCAAAGAAAGATAGTGAATCTTTAACACTTCTACTTGTTAGGGGATTATGCTCTTCTCTCTTTGAGAGAATTAGAAACCCAAAGGCTTGTGGATTTGGTGGAGTGAAACTATCTCGGTGATGAATATGCTTGATGTGTTTGGGTAAGGTGAAAAGGTAGAGAAGTATGCTCTTCTCTCTTTGAGAGAATCAAAAAATCAAACCCTTGAATCCAAACCAAGTTGTGTCACCTTTAGAGGGCCTGTCAGAAGTTGAACCTCTGGGAATGACCCAAGTGAGTACACACCTATCGCCGGTGATTCCACCTCACTCTAATAAAGTATGATTTGTTGAGTCTAAAGAGTCCAAAGCCATGGTAACTTCTTTCTCATGATTTCAACTATCATCGTGAGAAAGCCTTGTTTGTCGTACTAAGTGGCACCACTCCCAGCCTTGCTTGCAAGGGTGTATGACTTTCAAGTGTTGGTGTGGCTTCCAAGCCCTAGCTTTGTATCAGAGCCACCAAAGGTTATTGTGAATAGAATCCCACTAAACACTCTCTTAGTTAGATTCCTACCCGGTTCACCTCCACAAGAAGACATAATCTGTGCGTGGGGAGAGGGAAGAATCTCTCCCCTAGATTCTTGACATAGGTATGCACCTGGATGCTTGAAGAGATTCTTGACATAGGTATGCACCTGGATGCTTGAAGTGGTATATGATGCTAGCCCCTGCTTTAAGGGTAACCTTCAAACATATATACTTAGTCCTTAGAAATACCAAAAACACAGGTGCTCTTTTGAGGGTGACACTGTTGTGTGAGGTGCATGCATACGCATAAGACAGTGGGGCACAAATTTTGTCTTCTCAACCAATTTTCTTTGTAGGGATAACTAAGTGTTTGTTTTATAGTCTTAAACTATCCAAATCATGATAAAAAAACTGCCATAATTCTTCCAAGTTGCTTTGTCCTTGGTAGAACTGTTTATGACTACTGTTTGTGTCACTACTACTTGATTGAAACTTCATGTTTGTAAATGAGTGCTTGTCACCTTGAAATTGAGATTTCTGATTTGTATCATCATAAACTTTCCATAAACTTGGAAATTCTATCAGAGATCAGTCCTGACTGTATCTCAAAATGTAGTTTTTATCTCAAAATTAAGTCCATTTATCAAAATTTGGAGTTTTCTCATGCAAGCTTTCAAAAACCTAGCACTTTCTCATGCGAGATGGAATTTTCTCATGTGAAGTTGAGAACTTCCTTGCATGGAAAATCACTTTCTCTTGTGAATCTGTAGCCTGGCATCCAAAACAGTGAGCTTTTTCCTGCTAACTAGTGAATTTTCTACCTGATCTGACTTTTGTCTTGGGTCTCATTGCTTGTTTCCCTATTGTCTGCAATCTGAAACTAGTTGTTTTGAGTTGCAAGCTAACTGATTCTTACTCAAACTTGTCTTGTCTCTTTGTCTCAGTCCTATCTTTTTGTGTTTTTGTACCTTGCGACATGATAGTCATATCTCAGCTGTTCTAGCCATACTCTCGATGATTCGTGCTAGGTGCATATCATGTCTTGGCTATTCTAGCCTATTACCTCTTTTTTTTTATATCTCTAGAGATAGAGTTCTGAGTTGGATCTTAAGTTTCCTCTTGTTTCATCTTTGTCTATGCCTGTTACGACTAGGAGCGACACTATTTTTCCCATACGCGGTTTTGGAGTAGGTAGAAGTAAACCTCTCAATCAAGGAAAAGGCATTCTGAACCCATCGTTCAAATTTATATTCAAGAGGGATCTTCACATTCCTCATCCCCGTTTAGTATTGATTTGAGTCCAAATCAGAAACCAGTGTTTCAGCTGTGTCCTAATCCATTGTTTCAAGATCAATATAATCCATTTCTTTCAGACTAACTAGGCTTAAGAAAATCACCCATTTGGGTTGATCCTATTGACGATCCTTGCTACCTTAGTGATCCTTTCAAACATATCAATCCTTTTGATTCACTGAGAGATACATTGACTATGAGTTCTCAATGCAATACTCACACTCATACTGAAGAGGTGCACACAGCATAATCTCATGTTAACATGGCAACTCCTTTTGATTATCAATATAGCAGACTTAACAATCAATCCCAAAATGAGCAAGGTCAGCAAAAAGAGCAACATCACCAGGGTCAAGATTAGACTCAGAGCATTTATGAAATTCTTGGTAATGATGATGAGCCAATAACTCAAAATGACATAGATGTTGCAAAGTCTAATAAATCTCTCATCAAAATGATGGAAATACTCCTTGCAGAAGACAAAGAAAAATACTTTCTATATTTAGCAAAAAAAGGAGTTAAGTTACCCACAAACTTCCAAGTGGAAACACTTGTAGCTAAAGAAGAGGATAGTGAGACCTCCAAATTGCATAAAGTAATCCCCAAGACATGCAAAGTCAAATCAGCCAACTTATGAAGGATAAGGACAAACCCACGCAATAGTTCACAATGGAAAGCATATGTCCTTTTCATTTTGATAGGAGTATTATTATGCCACCTTTTCCCAAAGGTGTAGATCTCCCTAAATATGATAAGTATCTGGGTACCACTGATCCTCAGAATCATTTAAGAGAATTTGGTGCCTTTTCTATGGAGTTTATACATGATCAAACATATTTGATGCATCTTTTTCCATGAAGTTTGGGTGGACCTGATGAAGTTTGGGTGGACCTGCCATGAAGTGGTTTTCTCGACTACCCACTGGCATCAAGAATTTTGATGAGATTTCCAATCTCTTTATACAACACTATTCTCACAATATTCAGCATCCTGTCAACATAAGGGACCTTTGCAACCTCAAGAAAAGGCAAGGGGAACCATTCTTGATGTTTCTCCAAAGATGGAGACAACTTTGCACTAAGTACCCTCGTAAAATACCCAAATTTGAGAAACTCGATATCTTCTTGGATAATCTCACCCCTGATTTTGGGTATCAAGTACACCTTCAAGGTCCCCTTAATTTTGATAGCATGATAAAACAAGCTATGAGGATAGAAGCATTTATGGTTTAAAAAGGTGAATTAACTTTGTATAAAGATAACAAACAAGGTTCCTCATCTTCCAACAAAGATAAAGGGAATTTTTCCAACAAAAATAGGGATGTTGTGAATGATGGGGTGGTCGATAACGTGACTCCAACTCATTCAAAACTGGTCTTCAATCTCACCTCTGGTATACAAGCGACCAAAGCTATTGAAAAGGCTACAACCAATACTCAACAGCCTTCTAGATTTTTTAGCAACAAACCTTGGGCACCATGACCCAAGCGTGAATTTACTTCTTTGGGAGAACCTCTTGATGTGGTTTTCAAAACTTTGGTGCATAATCAAATTCTTGCTCCTTTGGAAAAATTTCTATATGATCCGCAACCATGACCTCATTGGTGGAATGAGAATACATACTATGACTACCACAAAAATAAGGGTCATAAGACTGCTACTTGTCTTCAATTGTGTCATAAAGTCCAAGATTTGATTGATAACTAGGTTATCATTGTGGAGAATCATAACAATAATTTGGATCATCAATCATTTAAAGATCCCTTTCCTCATCATGAGAAAGGTGAGTCCTCCAACGCTAAGAATAATAATGCCAAAGTTAACTATGCACATACCACTTATGATAATGTCATCAACATGATTGAACCTATGGAAGTGGAATATTATAATATGTTTACTATCAAGGGGAGCAGGAATACTTCTAAACCCAAGGCCTCATTTCTCTTGAGAGGCCCTGGGTCTCGATTATCTGAATCTAAAACATCTTGAGATTGCATGAACATTATTACTAGATCTCACGCTAGAATCACTATCAAGGGTCCTGACCCTCCTGTTACTGCATCCATGCCAAAACAAACTACAGATAAGACTATTGTTGGCTCTACCAAAAAGACCACAAAAGTGGTCCCTATGCCTCCTATGGCTAGTTATAGCATTCTTGACCAGCTTTAAAGAACCAATGCTCAGATAACTATCTTTAAGATATTGAATATCTCACTTTCTCATAGGTAGATTTTGGACAAAGCTCTCACAGAAGCTAATGTCCCCAAATACATCAATCTAGATCAGTTTCAATCCATGGTGGGTCACTTCACTTCACTGCATTATTTATCCTTCTCTAAAGAAGATGATCACTCAATTAGTCACCCACACAATGCTCCTCTGCATATAGAAGTCATGATCGACAAATAGCTAGTCCGCCGCATCCTCATTGATAATGGTGCTGGTCTCAATATTTTCTATGCTCACTTTCTTGCTCAGCTAGGTTATGGTGAAGATAACATAGATTCTCACAAAAGAATTACCATAAAGGCCTATGATGAGGAAGAGAGAAAATATAAAGGTTTAGTCATGCTACCCATTTGGGTTGGACCGATTGAAAGAGACATCACATGTTAGGTGCTAGACCTTCCTCTTAGGTATAATATCTTGCTAGGAAGACTGTGGATCCATGAGATACAAGAGGTTCCTTCTACATACCATTAGTGTATTAAGTTTTCTTTTCAAGGCGTAGAGGTGACAATTCCTGCTAGTATGGGCTCTTCTTGTAATGTGCTCACTCAATCAACTGATAGTCTTGTTCCAAGTAATAGAGAATACACATAAATTTGTGATGCCAAACTCAGAGACATGGAACAGACACTGAAAATCATAGACATAGGCATGGGAGGATATCAAGTAGAACCTGTGCTATTGTTAGCAGCTCTACCTATGTCTCCCCGTTCTTATGGGAGACCTTATGAGAACAATAGATCTTTTTCTACTCCTAAGATAGTTTATGATGGTGCCTTTATATGGGCTTCTACACCATTGGAAGATGAAGATGAGGAAAGAGATATTAAGGCTTGGCTTTGTAAAGGAAAGAACATAGCTAAACAGACTGCCCTGGCTCATGAACTAAATCCCAACAATGAAGGTCTTAAGATTATGAAACATTTTGGGTACAAAGGGAGTGGCCCAATATGGGTGAATGATAATGGGTTAGTTGAACCCATTAAAGCTACAGGTCAAAACACAAAATAAAACATGGGTTTAGGCTTCAAGAAGATCATGTTTCATCTAGGGATCAACAAATTTGTGCCAAAATTAGAACCTTCATCAGAACCTGAAGGCACAACTACAGTCGACACTATAGAAGATAGCTCCAATGAGGATTGCTTCCCTCATCCCATTCCTCTAGACCTAGAAGCATTCTTTGCTGAGCCAGATAGTTTTGTACCTCATGCAAGTATAGTTGAGACTGACAGTGATTCTAATAAAACCACTCCATTTGAGGCACTAACTTTTGAACAATGGAAAATATTGCAAGATCCTAGTTTCCAAGGTGAATGATATATACCACCAGAATTTAAAGAATAGTTGGCACAAGAATAGGCTAGTGTTGCAAGAACACAAAAACCTTCATGGTGCAAGCACCCAAGTCAGAGTTCAGATGCAGACTCTCATGAATATGAGTTTATAGTTTGTCATAAGGATCTTATGAAAAACTTCTCGATGTAAGTGAGGGGTCAAGTGAAAGGCCTAATGAGTATGAGTCCATAATTGTTAACATGTCTTCTACTTTGGTCATTAGGGGTCAAAAGGATTCGAACACACCTTTGGATGAGATCAATTTAGCTCTCAGCTTGCTAGTTAACACTTTCGACGACTATACTATGAACGCACTTGAACATATCACATCTCTTTCACTCCAACATCCTGAGTTAATAGACTGGAATTTCCCTTCTTCATCCAATGAATTCCTTACATTCTAGAATGAATATGCTTTAGCCTGCTACCTTCACACTGTTGAACCCGTAATGTCCTCCACTAGTGAAGAAAGTGTCAACATGACCGAGGCTGACATCAAGTATCTTAGTCACAAAATTAAAATAAGAAAAAATAGGTTCTCTAATGGTGAAAAGCACATTGTGGCAATATCAGGGCCAAAAAAACTATAAAAAAAAGACGTATCTGAAGGTGAAAACCTCTCTAAGGCGCCTAAGGATGAGATACTTGATGCACTTTTGAGTCACTTCCAGGAATGCTCAACAGTGTTAATTGAGCCAACTCAGTTGGTAAATCTGGGAATAGAATAACATCCACACATCATTCATGTGGCCAAGTCATTATCTACATAAGAACTTAAGGAATTCACAGACTTCTTTCAGGAGAAAAAGATGAACTTTGCATGGACATATTTTGACATGCCAGGTGTGGATCTGTAACCACCTAAATTTGGTCTATTCCAACAATGGACCCTATTTTCTCTAAGTGTGATCATACCCTCAATTATGTCCAAATGACCCTGTTACTGCTTGGCATAATTCTTCAAATCTATTTAATATCCTAGGTGATTTTTATCACTAAATTATATTAACTATTATAGCCATACAATTTAAATCAAATTCAAACCAAAATCAAATATGGCTATAGTATTTAATTATAAAGGAATTAAATAAATCCCTAAATCAATTATCCACTTGCAAAATAACCCATTCCACTAGCCTATTTAATTTAATTAAAATGGCTATAGTCCCCTAATTATTAAAAAGCAATTTCATTGTTTAAATAATTAATATTCCTATTTTTGAATGAATTAAATAAGTTTAATTCATTTCATTTATATTCACCTAAACCCCAACCTACCCTATCTCAACCACTTCTACCCTGGGTTCTAACCCTTCTCAACCCATTCACCCTTGCTAATCTAATCCTAATCCTAATTCTAGTCCTAACCCACCTCCTAATGTTGTCACATTCCATTAGGGAATGATTAACAACTCAACCCACTTGGGAGAGTCAACTTTCTCAAGCTTGACTCTCTCCAAGTCCACTTTCTCAAGCCAACCTCTTACACTCTACCTTGCTTCTTTAAGGCTTTCATTAATGCCTTATTAATGAATATGCCTTAAGCCTATGTCTCTCCCGTGCCTTATTAATGCCTTGGGCATTAATGGCTCTTACACCTCCATTAATGAGCCCCTTCACTCATTAATTCACCTTGTCCCCCCTCTCTCTCTCTCCCTTTCTTCTATAAATAGAAGCCATTTTTGAGAGTAAATAAGCCTTCACATTAGATCAAAATTACATTTTTATGCTATTGGATTACTCTTAGAATCATATTGCACTTCTTATTCCATGCTTTTTCATTGTTAATATTCACATGTTTAGAGCTAGAATGCTTGTTTTTCATCCTTTTAGCTTGTTTTAACAAAAAATCCTTCATGCTAGATTGTATACATCACTGATTGTAGCATATTTTGAGGGCTTATATGTCACCAATCACACTCTTCCTAGTTAGTAGGCAATAGGTCGATATTAGGTGGTTTTGCATGCTTGTCTAACCGTTTTGAACTAATAAAATGACTTATTGAATGTTTGTGTCTTTTTCATCAGGTACCCAAATACACACGCACATTTATGGCACCCACCGTGGGGCCCAATTTTCAACTTGGCCTCATTTTCTAAGACTTTTTTCTATTTTTCATGCTCAGGATTCGGACATAGAAACATTTTTACCCATTCAAGATCACATCCGGGATACGCCATCGCACCGTAGAAAAGTTGGATCGCATCCAAGATTTCCCAGATCATTTTTATTTTGGCTCACATCTGGTGAGCATTGGATCATATTTGGTAAGAAAGCTCACATACAAGATACTACCTCACATTCAGTAGGATTTTAGGATCACATCTGGTTTGAAAGCTTATGTATTTCATTTGACTAATCCTAACATTTTGACAAAGTGGTGTTTGTGATATTTTGTAGCTTGGTAAAGTGTTTACAAGGTATATTTGGAGGTTTTCGTGGTGTTAGCACTAAAAATGTACTAACTTGGTTTTACAAGATACCAACCCCCATCTTGACTTCTATTTTAATTGCTTTCCAAATTTAAGACCATTTTTCCACTTGATAAAACAACTAGATATTATGCTCTTTTCCTGTTGAGGAGAATCAGAAAATCAGACGGTGTCTTATCATTTGTGACAAAATTGGGGGTAAATGAACACACAAACACATTGTTTAATTCAATTTGGGATAGTAAATGAACAAAATAAATCTTTAAATATGTCGGTTAACTGAACAAGTTCAATCGTATAATTGCTTTTGGAAATCAGAAATTGAACACAAATCACTAAATCAATGTGGTAATTGAACAAGGAAAATTTCCCTTTCAAAGCATCCTATTTTCTTTAAAATAGGAACAAATTAAATCAAGCTCAACATAGATTGAGGGAAAGAACCTTTATTTTAAGTGCTTTGGGAGAAAATGGCATGGACTAGGAGAGTATGCTCTTCTTCTTTTGAAAAATAAAAAATCTAGAAATTCTAAGCTCGCCAATCCTGGTTACCGATCTTTTAATAGTAGAGGGCCTATCGATTGAGGAAAAAATCTCCTGGGAATGACCTAAGTGAGGACAGGTCTTACACCAACCCTTCCAACTCACTATAAATAGTTGCTTCCTCGTAGGCAAAAGCCTCGAAAGATGGAACTAGTTTTGTTCTTGGAATTACGACATCATTCCTTGAACATATCTGGGTATATATAGAGCAAAGCCGCTTGAATATTTCTTGTGAGACTATATATATTCAGGTACTCATAGGGCTATACGCCTTAATTTTTCCTTGTGCAATTCTATGGGGGACAGTTTCAAATGGATTGCCCAATAATCTACAACAACTTCAATGGAAAGAATACCCGATTCATCCCCGAAAGGGTGATAATCTTTGTGCAAGGCAAAAAGTAATTGCCCCACGACACTCATCATATCATGCCCTCACTTGCATTTGGAGTCGGCTAATACAACATCATGACTGGAGCCATTGCATGCTTGGTGATGGCTATATTTTGATTATCATTTGAGTGTGTACCTAAGTCAATGAGCAAATATTTTCATCCTCCACCTAGAAAATAGGACAAAAGAGTGTTTGTTTTACCCTCTTAACAATGCAAAACTGTTTGACGTGTTCTAAAGATCACTAAAAAGATAAGCTCCTCAAAACAATCAACAAAATTCAAACCCTGGAGTACAAGTATTTTTCACATCTTACAACACCTCTTGACGAAATCTAAAAATAAACGCCTTCATGCACTTCAAAAACAAATTTTTCAAAACTGACCCAAATTGACAAAAACATCATAAGATTTTATCCTATTTTTCCTGAGTTGTATCCCATATTTAGGGTCATATCTGGTATTTAGGATTGTATTTGGTTAGCAACAAGTCATATCCAGATTCTAGGACCATATCTAGTATCATCAGAGGCTCACATCTGGGAGCTCACATTCAGGGCAATGGGCATTTCTAGCAGTTTTTCTTAGGAGGTCTCAGTGGATTAGGATACCCTTTTTACTCTTTAGTTGGTTCTTGTTGTCTCTTCTGGTCTCCTTGTTGTTATTTCAAAACACTTTTCAAAATGTCCACCTTGAATGCATAGTCAGTCTTTCATGATTAGTTCAATACGTGTGGTCTATCTATTTTCTATCAACAACTTGATTCCCAGCTCACTATCAGGGTATTCTAACCCTCTGACGCTGGAATCATTTACATCCACCAACAACAAAATAGTTACTTCTACCTAGACACGCCCACTTGAATGATCTGAAAACCATACTTGCAAAATTAAGAAGCATTAATGAAGTTGAGAAACAAACTTAATGGTTAACACAAGACGCAACCAATACACAACTAAAGGATCAAAAGTGCCTCCTAAGACACCACACTTCCAAGGAGAAACTTCTTGCAATTCCCTTTTTGATCTTGATTCACCTCAAATGGATAGAAAAACTAACGACTGGAGTAAGGCCTTTGAGGGTTATAAAGAATGCAAACAAGCACAATCTAAAGGCACAGAAGAGGAAGAAAGACCCAGGTTTGAACATAATAAATTTGGGTCAGATAGTGAAGAAGAGATCCCTGAAGATGAATACGAAAAACTCAAATAGAGTAAACAGATCCACAAGCTATTAGAATGGATAATTGGTGATGATAAAGAGAAATACTTCCTCCATTTAGCATCCTCAGGTGTCAAGCTACCCAAGGATTATAATGTGGACGACCTCAAAGAAAAGGAAGTACCAAACCTGATATCTATTCTCACCAAACAACTCAATCTAATGCAAACAGAGCTCACCAACCTCAAACAAGAGAAGGACAAACCTAAAAATAAATACTCTTTGGATGCCATTTGTCCATTCCCTTTAGATAATAGTATAACTATGGTCTTATTTGCTCTTAATGTGGCAAGGCCAAAGTATGACAAGTACACAGGAGACACTGATCCACATGACCATGTAAGAGAATTTTGTGCTCTAAGCATTGAATACATGCACAAACCCACATACCTCATGTGACTATTTCTAGTAAGTCTAGGAGGTAATGCAATGGAGTGGTTTTCAAAATTGAACCCTAAAGTCAAAACATTTGAGGAATTGATGCAACAGTTCATTCAAAATTACTCCTACAACATCCAACATGATGTAACTATGATGGACCTATGCAATACCAAACAGAAAATTGGATAATCATTTACACACTTCCTACAAAGATGGAGGAAGATTTTTGCATGATATTCATGGGTCATTCCAAAGATAGAAAAGACAGAAATATTTGTCAATAATCTCATACCTGAATTGAGCTATGCTCTACAAATGCAAGATTCTCCTAGCTTTGATAGGATGATTAAAAATGCCCTCCGTATTGAGGAAGTCATGGTCAAAAAGGGAGAGATCACCCTTCAAAATGAAAGCAAAGGCAGTAGCTCATACTCCAAGCCTAAATGGTGGAAACAAAACAAGAATATTGTTAATGACAGAGTAGTTGATGCCTATAACATCAATTCTAAACCCGAAGCATTCAATCTAACCAATGGCATGCAAGCAAGCAAAGAGGCTAAAGTGACACCTCCCGGTCCCAAAAAAAACAATGATAATGACAAGGGATGAACATGGACTTCAAAGCCCCAAAGAAAATTCACTCCTTTGGGGGAATGAGATCATCCTAAAGACATTGGTGG
>MU224825.1:986567-999666 GCA_018584345.1 Thuja plicata
TAAGACATGTGATCAAGGAGATAGATAAAATAGGAGAGAGAATGAGTGGAGGGGGGATTAGCTAATTAGGGTTAATTAGATAATTAAGAAGAATTAGCATGTGAGAAGGGGTTGGGATGAGTTTGAAATCATGGTTGGGTATTTGAGATTGGTTAGGTTTGAGGGAATATTAATAAAATGAATTGTTGTAATAACATATTCATTCAATAATAGGGATTTAATTAATTATTTAATCCTTTGATTTTCTTTGTAATAATTAATTAGGACTATAGCCAAATTGAGTTAATTTAGGCTAGGGGATTGATCTTGCAAGTGATGAGATATAAATAGGATTTCATTAATTCCCTTTAAATTAATTACCTTAGCTAGGTATGATTTGAATTGATTGAATTGAATTGATTTGATTGGCTAAAGTGATTAATGTAAATTAGTGATTAGATCACTTAGGAGCTTAAATCTTATTTGAAAGAATTATGCCAAGTAGTAACAGGGTCATTTGGACATAATTGGGGGTATGATTATACTTAGGGAAAATAGGGTCCATAGTCAAAGTAGACCAAATTTAGGTGGTTACATTTGCCCCTCTTTGAATTGATGCGCAAGCAGTGCATTGATTCAAAGAAAGTTTTTGATGTAGAATTCAGAAAGATTGAGAATTATGTTCTTGGTTTGCAAATGAAATGATGATGAGATCAGTCTCACACTTGATCGAACCAAACTGATAATATTGATTTTGAACTTGATTTTCATCGAAAGATCAATAAAAGATCTTAAAAGATACAAATTTTGAACTTGGTTGTCATCCAAAGATTGATAATACTGATTCTGAACTTGGTTGTTGTCCAAAAGTCAGTATGAAGCTGCCAGGAGCTTAATAAGAATCTTTTAAAAATGAGAAAACATAAGATATCCAACTTATGAGAACCAAATATTTTTATCTAATAGTTCCAACTTTAGTCAAGAAAATTGTTATGCCCCTAGTTTGTTTGATAACAAAGTCATTTTTTATGTTGTTTCGAGCAAAAAAATTGTTTGAAGATAGTGTGATCATTCCCCCTCGGGAAAAAAATTGAAGGAAATGGATTGAAATCCCTCTATTGAAATGATATATCACTTGCAAGGAATGGGTAGAATAAGAAAGAATGGATTTAGAAGAAGTGAAGAAACAAGGGTGTGTTTAAGAGTAAACACACGAGTACCAAGTTAATTAGATTTGAAAATAGGAGTTTGATTTTGTTCCTGATAGATCAAATATTTTGGGAAGCATGGGCATGTAAATAGCTTGAATTTTAGATGAATTAAAAATAGAAAGGATTTTGAGCTCAAATCCTTATGTTGTTCATTCAAAAATGCATCATACAAACTCTAAATGCAGCTATATGTAGACTCTTAGGACTTTGTCACTGATTTGCAGATATTGTAGCATTTTATCATCATTGGGCACTTTTGGAATTAATACCATTGAATAGTACAACAATCACTAATACCCACTGATATTATGATAATATGAATACTATATTTTATTGAAATGTTGGAAATAGACTGAGGCATCAAGGCATAGAAGCCAGTATAACAAAATAGTCATCTTCCTTTTAATATACTAGATTCTGATTAAGGCAAGATATTAGACCTGTAATGACCTTGAAAATTCATATCCTTGGGTACATTATGATTCGTATACCTTAGTGAGAATCATGATCAGAAAATAGACAATGAATTTATTTCAACCTCACCATAGTTTACACATAACAAAGATCAAGATATATGTGGCTATCCACCCCTAGTAGCAGCTCTTACCATAAACATCCAAGTTAGGTGAAATTTATAGGATCATTTGGAACAATAACCATACATAGAAAATCAAGAAAAAATTATGCCCCTATCCTTGTGACTCTTTGTCTTGCACAGAAATCATTGAGTAACTAAGAAGACATAATAAATCATCAATTGTGAATCAATCAAATTAAATTTATAATTTACTTAGATGCCCCTAGTTGAAAACATCATCAGGACATAAAAGAATCATAATCAAACCAATAGAAAACTATGTGTTTAAGTAGTACTTGTTCATTCATCTATCAAACACAGTAAAGATTCATCAATCAGAAAATTGGGATACAAGAAATATGGTGTTCCATGTCTGTGCATTGATAGGATAATTCATTTAGGTTTGTGATCCAATAGAGTCCTATAGGAACTCTGTTAATGTAAATGTCATGCCTGGATGCGTGATGTTTGAAAAGACACCCTTGGTTTTGGAAAGTGACATTGTTTTGCATGTATCAAGAAACATTGTGTTCGTGAGGTAAACCATCCTAAAGAAACCTAGCCATCACAACCTACTAAGCTAGAAAAGATGCCCCTAGTGCAAAATGACTTATTCCTAAGACATAAAGATAGACAAATCCCAAGCGAGGATAAGATAGTCATTTAGGAAAAATAGTCAGCGGATGACCACAAGTATAATAATGAAGGCCTAGTATCAACAATGCTTTGATAGATGGAGCATTGAACAAAAGTGACACCTGATTGCTAGGTTGTCACCACTTGGCAAGATCTTTTCTTTTCTTTTTGCTACCAAGATGCTTGTTTTACCAAGTGCTCATCAAGGCACTTTTCTCTTTTTCAATTTTTTTTCTATTTTTTCTTTTTTGAATGTTTTTGTAGTATCAAGGTGCCTATTTTCTAGGTTTTCACCAAGGATACCCTTTCTTCAAGACTTTTTCCACTGTTTTTGAATTTCTTCAGGATTAATTTTCTAAATTTTTTTTGTATTTTGCAAGAACTTTTTGTTGTACAGGCTCTGCTAGCTGAATATCAAGCGTATAACCACTTCAAATGTAGAGTATTGATAGGATATGGAAGAAAATCTCCCTCAAGCATAGCCAGTTGATAAGCTCCAGTCTCAAAAGTGGAAATGATAACATAAGGTCCCAGCCAGTTAGGTTCAAATTTTCCTTTCTACTCTTTGTTTGGCTGGTTCTTAGGATTCTCCTTGAGGATGAGATCTCCTACTTCAAATTTGTGTGGTTTGACCTTCTTGTTGTAACCTTTGGACATACATGCTTGATACACTTTGAGATGATCAAATGCTTATTTTCTGTGCTCATCTAGTAGGTCCAAAGAATTCACCCTATCTATGCGGTATTGCTCATCAGTAATGAGTCCTTGTAAAGATATCTACAAAGATGGGATTTCAACCTCAATAGGTAGTACTACTTCAGCGCCATAGACTAGAGAAAATGGCATGGCTCTAATTGGTATTCAGATGCTTGTTCTGTAGGCCCATAGTGCCAGATTCAGTTGCAGATGCCAGTCTCTGCCAGACTTGCTTAAAGTTCAGTGTAGGATTTTGAGAATATTCTTGTTGGATGCCTCAACCTATCCATTACCTTGAGGATAATAGATTGAGGAGCAATGTTGAGTAATATGGAACTGTTCACAAAGGTCATCAATGTCTTGATTTTTAAATTTCCCCCCATTATCTATTACAATTGAAGAGGGTACCCCATATCTAAAAATAATGTAGTTCAAAATAAACATAGCCACATGTTTGCCAGTGGCTTTGATTAGTGGTATGGCTTTGACCCACTTTGTGAAATACTCAGTGGGTGTAATGATGAACTTGTGTCCATTTGAAGAGTTGGGATATATTTGTCCAACCAAGTCAAAGGCCCATTGCTAAAATGGCCAATGTGTTATGAAAGGTATAAGTTCTCTGGCAGGAGCATGGATAACATTTCCATGTGTCTGGCATTTAATACATGTTTTTGAAAATTGAATAGTATCTCTCTCCATGGTAGGCCAATAATAGCCTACTCTGATTAGTTTCTTCACTAATGAAAAGTCATTTGAGTGTGATCCACATACACCTTTGTGGACTTCTTTTAATGATAGATTTGACTCTTCAAGTTCTAAACACCTAAGAAGTGTACCATTGAGACTGCGTCGATATAGGTTGTTAGTTATGAGGATGTAACATGATGCTATCCTAATCAGGGATCTTTTCTCATTTCTGGATAGATTGGCAGGAATGGTTTGGTCAGAAAGGTAAGCAATGATATTGGCATACCGAGATTGGTCTGGGGTATTCAAAGCACATATTACCTGGTATTCAGGGGTATCAAAGGCAGGATAGGATAGCTCTTCCACCAAGAAGTCATAGAAGAATTGATTTTCTTCTAGTTGTAACATGGATGCCAATGTAGCCATAGTGTCAGCAAATTTGTTCTCTGATCTTGGCATCTACTGGAAGGTGACGAAGACAAAGTATTTCTTTAGGTCGTCAATTAGTTGCTTATAGGGCATTAACTTCTCATCCTTTGTTTGATACTCCCCATTGACTTGATTGATAATTAGTTGGGAGTCACCATACATGTGTAACTCTATGATCTTCCATTCCATAGCTAGCTTAAGACCATTGACCAGTGCTTCATATTCTAAAATATTATTGGTGCATGGAAACATCAATATGTAAGATTTGGGAATCTTGTAACCTTGAGGAGTTATGAATAGGACCCCTACTCTAGATCCTTGTTGAGTGAATGAACTGTCAAAGTACATCTTCCATGGATATTCAGTGAGATGCATGATTTTTTCATCAGGGAATTCAATGAGTAAAGGTTCATCATCCTAGAGTGGTGAATCAGCCATTTGATCTACAAGGACCTGTCCTTTGATAGCTCTCCATTCTACATATTTAATGTCAAACTCACTTAGAATCAGGACCCATTTTGCCAAACATCTTTTTAATGTTGTTCTACTCAAAAGATACTTTAAAGGATCGATCTTAGCAATGAGCTTCACTATATGAGAGAGAAAGTAGTGCCTCAATTTTTGTGATGTGAAGATGACTGCTAAGCATGCTTTTTCAATAATGTTATAATTGAGCTCATAGGTGACTAACATTCTACTAATGTAGTAGATAGCTCTTTCTTTCTTTATTTCATCTTCTTGTGCTAGCAATACTCCTAGGGATGTAGCTATAGCTGAAATGTATAGGAGTGGGGGCTTTCCATTATTAGGTGCCATAAGGATAGGAGGAGCAGCCAGGTATCCCTTCAATTCTCTGAAGTTTGCTTCACAGTGTTCATCCCATTTGAAGGTAACCCCTTTATGTAGTAGCTTAGTAAAGGGTTGTGCCCTATCTGCAAGTTGGGACATGAATCTCCTAGTGGATTGAAGTCTCCCTTGTAGTGTCCTCATTTGACTGATGTTTCACAAAGGAGTCATCTCTAGAATAGCCTTCACATTTGTAGGATCTACCTCGATCCCTTTTGCTGATACTATGAATCCTAGGAGCTTCCCAAATTGGACCCCAAAGGAAAATTTCTTTGGGTTGAGCCTGAGTTGGAACTGTTCCATTCAATCCAATATCTTTCTTAGGTTAGTAATGTGAGTACCTCTTTCTTTGGATTTAGCCAATGTGTCATCTACATAGTCCTCCATGTTCTTGTGCATCATGTCATGGAATATTGTTGTCATTTCTCTTTGATATGTTGCACTAGCATTCTTTAGCCCAAAAGGCATGGCATTCCAACAAAATGTGCCCCATGCGCATATAAATGTAGTTTTCTCTTGATCCTCAGGGGTGATCTTGATTTGATTATAGCCCAAGAATCCATCCATTAATGAATACATCTGAAAGCATGTTGTAAGGTCTATGATCATGTCTATGTTAGGTAGAGGGAATTCATCTTTCAGACATGCTTTGTTCAAGTCTCAGAAGTCTGTACAGATCCTGATGGATTTATTGAATTTAGATACAAGGACCACATTGGAGATACACCCTACATAGGAAATGACTCATATAAATCTAGCTTTTAAAAAATTTTATAGCTCTTCTTTTACTAATAATGCAATGTGAGGATGCATTTTTCTAAGTTTTTGTTTCACGGGCTTGATCCCAGGAGCTATAGATAAGTGGTGCATGATGAGATTAGGATCTAGCCCTGGCATATCAGTGTAAGACCATGAAAAGTTGATCTTCTTGTCCTTAAGAAACTCTGTGAACTGTACATTCTCTTCTTTTGATAAAGATTGTGCAAGGTGAACTATTTGAGGATTTTCAACAGTGCCCAAGTTTATTGGCTGTGTTGGTTCAATAAGTACCAAATATCTTTCCTGAAAGTGTTCCAGGAGGATATCAAGAGTCTCATCCTTTGGCACCTTGGAGAGGTTTTCACCATTGGATACATCTTTTTTCTTTACTATTTTGGGTTCTGATATTGCCACAGAGTGGTTTTCACCATCAATCCACTTTTTCTTTTTATTTTTCTTTTTGTGACTAAGAAACCTGATATCCTCCTGTGACATGTTCTCGCTCCTTACTTTGGTGGAAGAAGGGTAAGGTTCACAAGCATTGAGATAAAAATCTAGGGTGTGGTCATTAGGAAAGTCGAGGATAGGAATAGGATCTATTTCAGTCTAATCAATTAGGTCTAGAAGTACCAATGTTAGGGAATCAGACTCTGGGAATGACAGCATCATGTTAGCATCAAGACTGTTAACTGACATGACACAATCTATTAAGTTAATTTCTTCAATATTTAGATCAATAAGAGTGAGATCATCATTAAAAGGGTCGTTGTTAGTTATATGCATCCCAAACTCTAGCGACTCGTCAATAGAAATCTCATCATCATCTCTCCATAAAAGGAGGCTTCTTGCTTTTAGCCTATGAAATTCTTCCAGACTTATGTATTCACTAGTGTCTCCATCGATGATCGGGGGAAGGAACTCTTCTTTTGATTTAGGAGGATCAGTATCATTGAGAGGAGTGTTAGATCATTTAGTAGGAGCTAAGGGAGCCACAAACATGTGAATTGTATCTATTCCAATATCTTCAGAGGTGACAGATAGTCGATCCCATTCATAGTCATGAGAGTCTTTTACATCATCATCAGATTTGTTTAAGTATTTAGAAATGGTTATTTGATGTACTCAGTTAGCCATTTGTAGATCAAAATGTGGGAGATCTAGAACATGTGAAATTGTGACCAATTACCCCAGTTAGGATGTAAATTATGTGGCCGGGGTGTCTCTTGATTAATTGTTGCTATGGTGTCTCCTACCTCTGGAATGGGAGGTTGTACTAGTAAAGGACTGTGAAGATCCTGTGGTACCTCAAAGCTGGGTACATAGCATTCTCCTTGGTAGTTGGGGTCTTGTGCACCAACATGTAACAATCTCTCATAGGACCACTACTCTAGTTTGTCTATTTCATCACTCCCTTTATCTGAGTGCAAACTCTCTGTTGGACCAGGTTTATTAGTTTTAACATTAAAACCCAGTCCTATATTATCTCTAGTATTCCAGAACTCCATGGGTATAGGTTCAATGAGCCCTCATCCTATGTTGTTTAGAGGTCCCTTTCCTTTGTAACCCATTGTGTGAGGAAATCATATCCCTTTCCATACTGTTCTAAGGATATCTTCACATGTTTGATTTCATCATCCATCGGTTCTCATTTGTAAAGCCAGTCCAAGACTGTCTTTTCTTCTGTGTTATCTAAAGAATATGTGGATGCCTTTATCATGCCAATTGCTTTGTGTACTTCTGGCTCTTTAGATGCTATAGGTGTGAATGTTGATGAAGGTTTTTCATAGGACCTTGGTGACACCAGAAGTTCTATTAGTGAGGGAGTTAGGTCCAGCTTGTACTCTCCCATACCAGTTTCCTTAAGTTTCAAGGTTTTTCTAAAACCCTTCATAACTATGTCTTTGGTATTTTTAGGAGCAACTACATCCATAGCTTCTTTTTTGTGTGGGATCATGCTACCTACTTTGATATTCTTGCAAGTGTAGTTAAAATTTGTGGGAATTGTCACTTCCACCTCATTATGTGGGAATTTTATGCATTGGTGGTAAGTGGATGGCACAACTTGCATCTTGTGAATCCATGGTCTCTCTAGTAGGATATTGTAGGCCAATGGTAGTTCTAGAACTTGACATATGACATTCCTTTCAATTGGTCCAACTTTGATAGGTAGAACAATAAGGCCTCTGGAGGATCTTTCTTCCTCATCATAAGCTTTGATGGTTATCTTGCTTCTAGAGTCAATTGTTTGTTCTGAGAGACCCAGTATCTTGATTAGATCCAGTGTACAGATATTCAATCCTAAACCTCCATCTATCAACATGCATCTAACATGGGATTTATGAATAAGTACTTCAATATGGAGGGGTTGATTATGTGGATGTGTTAATGACTTATCATCCTCTTCAGAAAAGGAGAGGTAGTGTGGCAATAAGATGTGATTGACCATCGCTTGGAACTTATCTATATCAATATCTTTTGGAACATTAGCAGCGTGTAGAGCTTGTTCTAAGATTTCCCTATGTACCGTGGATATCTTGAGCAACTCAAAAATAGAAATTTTGGCAAACATTCATTGTAATTGGTCTACCAAGTCATATTTTGCTCCAGGAATAGTGACCACATGTTTTGTTGTTGGTTTAGGAATAGTTACAATAGGAACCTTGGATGTTGATGTTGATGTCAGTTTATGAGGTCCTTTGATTATAACCTGTGCTTGGCTCTGTGTTACATCATTTGAGTGGAATGAGACACCTTTGATTGTGACCACATTGATTGATGGATTTGATTTTGATGTCAAGCATATTGATCACATTGTCATTTCTAGAATAGGTGTAGTTTACCTCATTACTCTTCCCTTTAGATGGTTCTCCTTGATCATAATTAGGAAAGGGTTTGTTTAATGTTGTATGATCCTCATTGGTAGTGTGTCCATCCACTTTGATCTTACCTCCTTCGATGAGGTCTTGGATGACATGTTTAAGCTTGAGATAATTATTAGTCTTATGCCCCTTGTTTTTGTGGAAGACACAATAGGAGTTATCATCCCACCACCTGGGTTTGACCATTGGTTTCCATGGTTTGGAATCTAGGATTGTAAGAACTTTGTTATCCAATAGTATTTTTAGAACAGTCTCAAGAGGTTCTCCCAAAGGAGTGAACATTCTATAAGGTTTGGAAGTCCATGATCGTCCCTTGTCATTATCATTGTTTGTCTTGGGTATGGGAGTTGTCACCTTAGCAGCCTTTCTTGCTTGTATTCCATTAGTTAGATTAATTACCTTAGGTTTAGGATTAATGTTAGAGGCATCAAATTCTTAGTCATTAACAAAATTCTTGTTTTGCTTCCACAATTTAGGCTTAGAGTTGGAGTTGTTGGTCTTGTTTTTATTTTGAAAGGTGATCTCTCCCCTTTTGACCATGACTTCCTCAATGTGGAGGGAATTTTTAATCATTCTATCAAAACTTGGAGTCTTTCATTTGTAATGTATAGTTCAATTCAGGCACTAGATTATTAACAAATATCTCCATCTTCTCTAATTCGGGGATGGCCCTTGAATATCATACAAAAATCTTCCTCCACCTTTATAGGAAGTGTGTAAATGATTCTCCAGTTCTTTGTTTGGTATTACATAGGTCCATCATAGTTACATCATGTTGGACATTGTAGGAGTAATTTTGAATGAATCATTGGATTAACTCCTCAAATGTTTTGACCTTAGGGTTCAATTTTGAGAACCACTCCATGGCATTACCTCCTAGACTTCCCGAAATAGTTCCATGAGGTATGTAGGTTTGTGCATGTATTCTATGCTTAGAGCACAAAATTCCCTTACATGGTCATGTGGGTCAATTTCTCCTATGTACTTGTCGTACTTTGGCTTTGCCACATTGGGAGGAAACGGGACCATCATGATACTTTTGTCAAAAGGAAATGGACAAATGGTGTCCAAAGAGTATTATGTTTTGGGTTTCTCCTTCTCTTATTTGAGGTTTGTGAGATCTGTTTGCATCAGATTGAGTTGTTTGGTGAGAATACATATTAGATTTAGTACTTCCTTTTCCTTGAGTTTTTCTACGTCATAATCTTTGGGTAATTTAACACTTGTAGACGCTAGATGAAGGAAGTATTTTTCTTTATCCTCATCAATCATTCTTTCCATTATCTGGTGAAACCTCTTGCTTTGTTTACATTTTTCATATTCTTCCTTAAAGATGTCATCCTCACTGCTAGATTCAAATAAAGGTCATTCAAACTTGGGTTCTTCTTGTTCATCAGTATCTTAAGGTTTTTGGTGTTTTCCATCATTATAATCCTCAAAAGCCTTACTCCATTTGTGAGTGTTGCTATCCATTTGTGGAGAGTCTAGATCAAGTACGGAACTGTGAGATGTTTCTTCTGGAAAGTGAGTTGATTTAGGAGGTACTTGTAATCCTTTAGACGCGTCTTTGTTGCATCTTGTGTTAACCATGTGGTTATGTCTCAACTTTCATCAATGTTTCCCAATAGTGTCAGGTAGAGTCTCAAATCATTCGAGTGAGTGTGTCTAGGTAGAAGTAACTGTTTGTTTGTTGGTGGATGTAAATGATTCCAGTTTCAGAGGGTTAGAATGCCCTGAGAGTGAGCTGGGAACCAAGTTGCTATAAAAAGTGGGTAGACCACATGTATTGAGATAGATTACAAGAGTTTGACGGGACATGTAAGGTAGGTGTCTGAAAAAAAATTTGACATAGCCACAGTGAGACCAAAAGAAGAAATAAGGATAGACTAAAGAGTCAAAAGGGGATCCAAAAAAAACTATCTTCCTTTGAGAAGCAATGAAGTAAGTTCCCACTGTTCAAATGTTGTCAGTTTTGTCTTGGAAGTGTGTGAAGTTTGAAGATCATGTTTTGAGATTTTGCCAAGGAGTGAAAAACACATATAGACCAAGGTTTTGAATTTTTTTGCTTGTTTGAAGAGTTTATCTTTTTCATGATTTTCAGTCACATCAAGCATTGTTGCATTGTTAAGAGGGTGAAACAAACACTCATCTTTTTCATATTCTCTAGGTGGAGGATGAAAATATTTGCTTGTTGACTTAGGTACACACTCAAATGCTAATCAGAATACAGCCATCACCGAGCATGCAATGGCTCCAGTCATGATGTTGTATTAGCCAACTCCAAACGCAAGTGAGGGCACAATATGATGAGTGTCTTGGGGCAATTAATTTTTTCCTTGCACAAATATTATCACCCTTTCGGGGATGAATCAAGAATTCTTTCAGTTGAAGTTATTGTAGATTATTGGGCAATCCGTTTGAAACTATCCCCCATAGAATTACACAAGGAACAATTTAGGCATATAGCCCTATGAGTACCTAAATGTATGTAGTCTTGCAAGCAAGATTCAAGTGGCTCTGCTCTACATACACCCAAGCATGTTCAAGGAATGATGTCAAAATTCCAAGAACAAAACTAGCTCCGTCTTTCAAGGCTTTAGCCTATGAGGAAGCAATTATTTATAGTGAGTTGGAAGGGTTGGCGTAAAACCTGTCCTCATTTGGGTCATTCCTAAGAGATTTTTTTCCTCAACCGGTAGGCCCTCTACTATTTAAGTATATGTAACCAGGATTGGCGAGCTTAGGATGTCTAGATTTCTGATTCTTCAAAAGAAGAAGAGCATACTCTCCTAATCCATGTTGTTTTCTCCCAAAACACATAAAGCAAAGTTCATTCCTTCAAGCTATGTTAAGCTCAATTTAGTTTGTTCCTATTTAAGAAAATAGGATTGCTTGAAAAAGAAATTTTGCCTTGTTCAATTAGCCACAAGATTTTGTGAGTTGCTTGTCCAATTACTGAGCCAAATTGAATTAGATGATTGAGCTTGTTCTTTGATCCCACAGTTTTAGCGCTTTGATTGTCCAATTTCTAATTCCAAAAGAAATTATACAATGTAGTTGTTCATTAAACCACAAGATTTAGTGACTTTTGTTGTTCATTTACTGATCCTAAATGAAATTAAACTGTGAGATTGTTTGTTCATTTACTGCCAAATTCCTTTCAAACAATAAATTAAATTGTGAGTTTCTGATTTTCCTTAAAAAGGAAAAGAGCATATTCTTTTGGTCAATTTAGTATATGATTAGAAAATGTTGTTATTTTCAAAAGCATAAGAAAAGAATATAAATCAAGATAATGGATTACCAACCTATAAAACCACAAGTTAGTATCTTCTTTTCACTTTCTTAGCTCTGACAGCAATCTACAAACACAAGTTAGGTTAAAAATAGGATCAAAATCATGAAAACAACTACGTTAGAAAGTTAGAAATCAAATTTGCAAATGTTAGAACCTTGTATTTCTGCCCCCTGGATGACAGACGATATTTCAGAGACCCAAAATGTTAAACCCCAAAAATGCTAAAAGATTGACCCCAAATGATGAAATAAACCCAGGATGAGATTCCTTTTATGTGAAATGATATTTCATACAAAAAATGTGAAAAATGATTACCATAAATGACTTTAAGCTCAGTTTTTACCTTCCAGAAGTGCAACAGCAGACGATATTAAAACTATAAAAAATGATAAGTTGCTCTCGAAAATGATAAAATATTTACCGGAGACGATAAGTTGCTCCCAAAAATGATAAAAGAATGACCCAAAATGATAAGTTGCTCACAAAAATGATAAACTGCCTGCAAATGTTGAAAATGTTAAGGGCAGAGAGCAAATTTTGATAAAATTTCAAGCAATCTTGCCCTAGGGTGGGTGCCAGAGATGTGTGTGTGATTTTTGTATCTATTAAGAGACACAACACTTCAATAAATCATTACATTAGTGAAAGCAAGGGGTTAGTAAACATAGCATTCACCAAAATTGATCTATTGCTTCCTATCTAGGAGGAGTATGAAAAATGACATAATAGCCCTCAAATTATGCATAGTCCAGTGAAAAATACAACCTAAGAACGGGATATTCAAATGAATAATAATCTAAATGATTCAAAAACATGCATGCTAGCTCTAGAAAAGGAGATTACAACAATATAACTAAGATTTAAGCTAGAAATCACTATGAAAGTCCTAAACATGAGCAATATGAGATTGCTTCTTCAATTCTCCAAAATATGGGCAGCATAAGGATACTATCAACTCTTCAAAATTAGGAGCAGTATAACAATATATTTCATAAAATCAAGGGCCATTTGAGCTCAAAATCCATCCTATTTATAGGAGAAATGGAGGAAGGGGAGAAGACTCTAGAAGGGCTGCCATTAATGAGGGTGTAAGACTCATTAA
>MU224825.1:1018124-1028936 GCA_018584345.1 Thuja plicata
ACACATATGCCAGTAATATCAACAAACGTGAATCCAAACATTTGAATACAGTGAATCGATATCCTTGAGCACAAGCACCAATAACATCAAATAATAGAGATAAAGCACTGGCTAGGGCACGACACCAATAGAATGCGGTCATTTCAGAGAGAAAATCCCTCACCAATAAAATGAAATGCATTCAAATATGATGCTAGAGGCTTGAAAGATGAAGAAATCACATACCTTCTCCCGCGCTTAGTTGTCGCTCCTTTTCTCCCGCTCTCCAATCAAAATAAAAATGATGAGTTTGTTTCACTTTTTTTTTTAATGTATACCCTAAATCTGTCAGAATTTTGATGGTCAATTAAACACCCATTGGAATATCGACATCATCGGGGCCTATTACAAAAAAAAACACCAAATTCGTAAGAAAAAGTTACCCGTCAAAAACTTCTGTCAAAATTTAGCCCCAAATGTAGTAGTGGTAGTATCAAGGCGCCTGTTTTCTAGGTTTTAACCAAGCATACTCTTTCTGTAGGACTTTTTCCATTGTTTTTAGATTTCTTTAGGATCAATTTTTGGAATAGTTTTGGTATTTTGTGAGACCTTTTTGTTGTACAGGCTTTGCTAGTCGAACATCAAGCATAGAATCACTTCAAATGTAGAGTGTTGATAGGATCTAGAAGAAAGTCTCCCTTAGGTGTAGTTAACTAATAAGCTCTAGTCCCAAAAGTAGTAGTGATAACATAAGGTCCTAGAAAGTTAGGTTCAAATTTTCCTTTCTGCTCTTTGTTTGGCTGGTTCTTAGGATTCTCCTTGAGGATGAGATCTCCTACTTCAAATTTGTGTGGTTTGACCTTCTTGTTGTAACATTTGGACATACCTGCTTGGTACACTTTGAGGTGATCAAACGCTTGTTGTCTACGCTCATCTAGTAAGTCTAGAGAATTTACCCTATCTATGTGGTACTGCTCGTCAGTAATAAGACCTTGTAAAGATATCCATAAAGATGGGATCTCAACCTCAATAGGTGGTACTACTTTAGCACCATAGACTAGAGAAAATGGCATGGCCCTAGTTGGTGTTTGGATGCTTGTTCTGTAGGTCCATAGTGCCAGATTTAGCTGTAGGTGCCAGTCTCTACCAGACTTGCTCACAGCTCAGTGTAGGATTTTAAGAATATTTTTGTTAGATGCCTCAACCTGTCCATTACCTTGAGGATAATAGATTAAGGAGCAATGTTGAGTGATATGGAACTGCTCACAAAGGTCATCAATGTCTTGATTTTTAAAATGGCCCCCATTGTCTGTTACAATTGAAGAGGGTATCCCATATCTACAAATAATGTAGTTCAGAATGAACATAGCCACCTATTTGCCAGTGGCTTTGATTAGTAGCATGGCCTTGACCCACTTTTTGAAATAATCAGTGGTCCTAATGATGAACTTGTGTCCATTTGAAGAGTTGGGATATATTTTTCCAACCAAGTCAAAGGCCCATTGCTTAAATGGCCAATGTGTTATCAAAGGTATAATTTCTCTGGCAGAAGCATGGATAAGATTTCCATGTGTCTGGCATTTAAGACATGCTTTTGAAAATTTAATAGCATCTCTCTCCATGGTAGGCCAATAATAGCCTACTTTGAGCAGCTCCTTAGCTAATATAAAGTCATTTGAGTGTGATCCACATACACGTTTGTGGACCTCTTTTAATGCTAGATCAGACTCTTCAAATTCTAAACACCAAAGAAGTGTACCATCGAGACCATGCTGATATAAGTTGTTAGTTAAGAGGACATAATGTGATGCTTTCCTAATCAGGGATCTTTTCTCATTTTTGGATAGATTGGCGGGAAAGGTTTGGTCAGAAAGGTAAGCAACGATATTGGCATACCGAGATTGGTCTGGGGTATTCAAAGCACATATTACCTGGTATTTAGGGGTATTAAAGGTAGGATAGGATATTTCTTCCACCAAGAATTCATAGCAGAACTGATGTTCTTCCAGTTGTAGCATGGAGGCCAAGGTAGCCATAGTGTCCGCAACTTTTTTCTCTGATCTTGGTATCTGCTGGAAGGTGGCGAAGACAAAGTACTTCTTTAGGTCATCAACTAGTTTCTTGTAGGGCATTAACTTCTCATCCTTTGTTTGATACTCCCAATTGACTTAATTGATAATTAGTTGGGAGTCACCATACACATTTAACTCTATGATCTTCCATTCCATAGCTAGCTTGGCACCATTGACCAATGCTTCATATTCTGACATATTGTTGGTGCATGGAAACATAAATTTGTAAGATTTGGGAATCTTGTATCCTTGAGGAGTTATAAATAGGACCCAACTCCAAAGCCTTGTTGAGTGAATGAACCATCAAAGTACATCTTCCATGGATATTTAGTGAGATGCATGATCATTTCATTAGGGAATTCAATTAGTAAGGGTTCATCATCCTGCAGTCGTGAATCAGCCAATTGATCTGTAAGGACCTATCCTTTGATAGCTCTTCGTTCTACATATTCAATGTCAAACTCACTTAGAATTAGGACCCATTTTGCCAAATGTCCTGTTAATTTTGTTCTACTCAAAAGATACTTTAGAGGATCGATCTTAGCAATGAGATTTACTACATGAGAGAGCATGTAGTGCCTCAATTTTTTTGATGCAAAGATGACTGCTAAGCATGTTTTTTCAATGATACTATAATTGAGCTCATAGGCGACCAGTGTTCTACTAATGTAGTAGATAGCTCTTTCTTTCTTGGTTTCATCCTCTTTTGCCAGCAATACTCCTAGGGATGTAGCTATAGCTAAAATGTATAGGAGTAGAGGCTTTCCATGAATAGGCACCATAAAGATAGGAGGAGTTGCCAAATATCCTTTCAATTCTCTAAAGTTTGCTTCATAGTGTTCATCCTATTTGAAGGTAACCCCTTTATGTAGTAGCTTAGTAAAGGGTTGTGCCTTATCTACAAGTTGGGACATGAATCTCCTAATGGACTAGAGTCTCCCTTATAGTGTCCTCATTTGACTGATGTTTCATGGAGGAGTCATCTATAGAATAGCCTTCACCTTTGTAGGGTCTACCTCTATTCCCTTCGCTGATACTATGAATCCTAAGAGCTTCCCTGATTGGACCCCAAAGACACATTTCTTAGGATCGAGTCTAAGTTGAAATTGTTCCATTTGATCCAAGATCTTTCTTAAGTCAGTAATGTGAGTACCTCTATCTTTGGATTTGGCCAATGTGTCATCAACATAGTCCTCCGTGTTTTTGTGCATCATGTCATGGAACATTTTTGTCATGTCTCTTTGATATGTTGCACTGGCATTCTTTAACCCGAAAGGCATGACATTCTAGCAAAAGGTGCCCCATGTGCATGTGAATGTGGTTTTCTCTTGATCCTCAGGGGAAATTTTGATTTGATTATAGCTTGAGAATCCATCCATTAATGAATACATCTAGAAGCCCACTGTAAGGTCTATGATCATGTCAATGTTGGTAGAGGGAAGTCATCCTTCGAACATGCTTTGTTTAGATCTCTAAAGTCCATATAGATCCTGATAGATTTATCAAATTTAGAGATAGGGACCACATTGGAGATCCACCCTGCATAGGCAATGACTCGAATAAATCTAGCTTTCAACAACTTTTCTAGCTCTACTTTTACCAATAATGCAACATGAGGATGCATTTTCCTATGTTTTTGTTTTACCGGCTTGATCCTGGGAGCTATAGATAAGTGGTACGTGATGAGATTAGGATCTAGCCCTGGCATATCAGTATAAGACCATGCAAATTTAATCTTCTTCTCTTTTAGGAATTCTGTGAACTGTTCCTTGTCCTCTTCTGATAAATATTGTGCAAGATGAACTATTTGAGGATTTTCAACAGTGCCCAAGTTTACTAGCTATGTTGGTTCAATCAGTACCAAAGACCTTTCCTAAAAGTGTTTAGGGAGGATATCAAGAGTCTCATCCTTTAGCACCTTTGAGATTTTTTCACCATTGGATATGTATTTTTTCTTTACTATTTTGGGATCTAATACTACCATAGAGTGGTTTTCACCACCAATCCACTTTTTCTTTTTATTTTTCAGTTTTTACTAAGAAACCTGATATCCTCCTGTGACATGTTCTCACTCCTTGCATTGGTGGAAGAAGGGTAAGGTTCACAAGCATTGAGATAACAAGCTAGGGTGTGGTCATTAGAAAAGTCAAGGATAGGAGTAGGATCTATTTCAGTCCAATCAATTAGGTCTGGTAGTAGCAATGTTAGGGTATCAGACTATGGGAAGGACAACATCATGTTAGCATCAAGACCATTAACTAACATGACCCGATCTGTTAAGTTAATTTCTTCAATATTTAGATCAATAAGAGTGATATCATTGCTAAAAGGGTCATTTTTAGTCATATGCACACCAAACTCTAGCGACTCGTCAGTAGAAATCTCATCATCATCTCTCTGTAAAAGGAGGCTTCTTGCTTGTAGCCTATGAAATTATTCTAGACTTGTGTCTCCATCAATGATCAAGGGAAGGAACTCTTCTTCTGCTTCAAGAGGACCAATATCATTGGGAGGAGTGTCAGATTGTTTACTAGGAGCTAAAGGAGAGGAAAACATGTGAATTGTATCTATTCCAATATCTTCAATGGCAATAGATAGCTCTTCCCTTTCATAGTCATGAGATTTCATGAAATCTATTTAAGTATTAAAAAATAGTTATCTGATGTACTCGGTTAGCTTCTTGTAGATCAAAGTGGGGTAGATCTAGGACATGTGAAATTGTGACCAATTGCCCCCAATTAGGATGTAAATCTTGTTGTCAGGATACTTCTTGAGTTATTGTTGCTATGGTGTCTTCTACCTCTTCAATGGGAGGTTGTGCTAGTAAAGGGGTGTGAAGATCATGTGGTACCTCAAAGCTAGGTACGTAGCATTCTCCATGGTAGTTGGGGTCCTATGCCCCAACATGTAACAATATTTCATAGGACCACTACTCTAGTTCATCTATTTCATCACTCCCTTTATCTAAGTGTGGGATATCTTTTGAAGCAAGTTTATTAGTTTTAGCATTAAAACCTAGTCATGTCTTATCTCTGGTATTTCAGAACTCCATTGGTATAGGTTCAATAAGCCCTTGTCATGTGTCATTTAGAGGTCCCTTTCCTTTGTAACCCATTTGTTTGAGGAAATCATATCCCTTCCCATACTGTTATGGGGATATCTTCATATGTTTGATTTCAGCCTCCACCGGTTCTCCTTTGTAAAGCCAGTCCAAGACTATCTTTTCTTCTATGTTATCTGAAGAAGATTTGGATTCCTTTATCATGATAGTTGCTTTGTGTACTTTTGGCTCCTTAGATATTATAGGTGTGAATATTGAGGAAGGTTTTCCATAGGATCTCAGTGACATTGGAAGTTCTGTCAATGAAGGAGTCAGGTCCAGCTTGTATTCTCCCATACCTATTTCTTCAAGTTTCAAGGTTTTGCTAAAACTCTTCATATCCATGTCTTTAGTAGTTTCAGGAGAAACTACATCCATAGCCTCTTCATTGTGTGGGATCATGCTACTTTCTTTGATATTGTTGCAAGTGTAGTTAGAATCTGTGAGAATCGTCACTTCCACCCCATTATGTGGGAATTTTATGCATTGGTGGTAAGTGGATGGTACAGCTTGCATTTCATAAATCCATGGTCTCCCTAATAGGATATTGTAGGCCAATGGTAGATCCAGAACTTGACATATGATATTCCTCTCAATCATTCTGAATCTAATAGGTAGAATAATAAGACCCCTGGAGGATCGTTCTTCCTCATCATAAGCTTTGATGGTTATCTTGCTTCTAGAGTCAATTGTTTGTTCTGAGAGACCTAGTTTCTTGATTAGATCCAGTGTACAGATATTCAACCCTACACCTCCATCTATCAATACGCGTCTAACATGGGATTTATGAATAAGGACTTCAATATGGAGGGGTTGATTGTGTGGACGTGTCAATGACTTATCATCCTCTTCAGAAAAGGAGAGGTAATGTGGTGTTGAGATGTGATTGACCATCACTTGGAACTTGTCTATATCAATATCTTTTGGAACATTAGTGGCATGTAGAGCTTGTTCTAGGATTTCCCTATGTACCATGGATATCTTGAGCAACTCAAAAATGGAAATTTTGGCAGAGGTTTGTTGCAATTGGTCTACCAAGTCATATTTTTGCTCCAAGAATAGTGACCACATGTTTTGCTATTGTTTTAGGAATAGTTACAATAGGCACTTTGGATGTTGATGTTGATGTTGATGTCAATTTTGGAGGTCCTTTGATTGTAACCTGTGTTTGGCTCTGTGTTACAGCATTTGAGTGGAATGAGACACCTTTGATTGTGACCACATTGATGGATTTAGTTTTAATGTCAAGCATATTAATCACATTGTCATTTTAGGTGTAGTTTACCTCTTACTCTTCCCTTTAGATGTCTCTCCTTGATTATAATTAGGAAAGGGTTTGTTGAATGTTGTATGATCTTCATTGGTAGTATGTCCATCTACTTTGATCTTACCTCCTTCGATGAGGTCTTGGATGACATGTTTTAGCTTGAGAAAATTATTAGTCTTGTGTCCCTTGTTTTTTATGGAAGACACAATAGGAATTATCATCCCACCACTTGGGTTTGACTATTGGTTCCCACGGTTTAGAATCAAGAATTTTAAGAACTTTGTTATCCAACAGTGTTTTTAGAACAGTCTCAAGAGGCTCTCCCAAAGGAGTGAATGTTCTTTGGGGTTTTGAAGTCCATGTTTGTCCCTTGTTATTATCATTGTTTTCTTTGGGTACAAGAGGTGTTACCTTAGCATCTTTTCTTGCTTGCATGCCATTAGTTGGATTGAATACCTCGGGTTTAAGATTAATGTTAGAGGTGTCAACCACTCCATCATTAACAACATTTTTGTTTTGTTTCCACCATTTAGGCTTGGAGTTGGAGTTTTTGGTCTTTTTTTTATTTTGGAGGGTTATCTCTCCCCTTTTGACCATTACTTCCTCAATACATAGGGAATTTTTAATCATCATGTCGAAACTAGGAGATTCTTGCATTTGTAGAGCATAGTTCAATTCAGGCACTAGATTATTAATGAAGATCTCCATCTTTTCTGTTTTGGGAATGGCCCTTGAATATCATGTAAAAATATTTTTCCATCTTTGTAGGAAGTGTGTGAATGATTCTCCAGTTCTCTATTTGGTGTTACATAGGTCCAACATCATGTTGGATGTTGTAGGAGTAATGTTGAATGAACCATTGGATCAACTCCTTAAATGTCTTGACCTTGGGGTTTAGTTTTGAGAACCACTCCATGGCATTACCTCCTAGACTTCCTGGAAATATTTGCATGAGGTATGTGGGTCCGTGCATGTATTCTATGCTTAGAGCACAAAATTCCCTTACATGGTCATGCGGTTCAGTTTCTCCCATGTATTTGTCATACTTTGGCCTCACCACATTGGGTGAAATAGGACCGTAGTGATACTCTTGTCAAAAGGAAATGGACAAATAGTGTTCAAAGAGTATTGTGTGTTGGGTTTCTCCTTCTCTTGTTTGAGTTTTGTGAGATCCATTTGCATCAAATTGAGTTGTTTGGTGAGAATAGATATTGGATTTGGTACCTCATTTTCTTTGAGTTTTCTACATCATAATCCTTAGGTAATTTGACACCTATGGATGCTAGATGAAGGAAGTACTTTTCCTTATCCTCATCAATCATTATTTCCATTATCTAGTGAAACCTCTTGCTTTGTTTGAGCTTTTCATATTCTTCCTTAGTGATTTTTTCCTCACTACCAGATTCAAATAAAGGACGTTCAAACTTGGGTTCTTCTTCTTCATCAATATCTTTAGGTTTTTGGTGTTTTCCATTGTTATATTCCTCAAAGGCCTCACTCCATCTGTGAGTATCATTATCCATTTCAGGGGAATCTAGATTGAGAAGGGAACTACGAGAAGCTTCTCCTTCAAAGTGTGGTGTTTTAGGAGGCACTTTTGATTCCTTTAGACATGTACTTGTTGCATCTCGTGTTAACCATGAAGTTGTTCCTCAACTTTGTTAATGTTTCCCAATAGTGCAAGTGAGAGTTTCAGTTTGTTCAAGTGGGCGTGTCTAGGTAAAAGTAACTATTTTTTGTTGGTGGATGTAAATGATTCTAGCATCATAGGGTTAGAATGCCCTAATAGTGAGCTGGGAACCAAGTTGTTGGTAAAAAGTGAGTAGACCACACGTATTGAACTGATCATGAAAGACTGACTAGGCATGCAAGGTGGATGTTTTGAAAGTATTTTGAAATTACAATAGGTAGACTACAAGAGACAATAGGAACCAACTAAAGAGCTAAAAGGGTATCCTAATCAACTGAGACTTTCTAAGAAAAACTTCTACAAGTACCCACTATCCTAAATACGAGCTCCCAGATGTGAGCCTCTGATGATACCAGATGCGAGCCTAGAATTTCGATGCGACTATGTGCTGACTAAATGTGATCCAGAATACCAAATGTGATCCTAAATACTGCATGTGACTTGGGAAATCTAGGATGTGATCTTATGATGTCTTTGTCAATTCTAGTCAGTTCTAAAAGTTTTTTTTTGAAGAGCGTGAAGTTGCTTGTTTCTAGATTGTGTTAGGAGGTGTTGTAATGTGTGAAAAACACTTGTACTCCAAGGTTTGAAATTGTTGATTGTTTTGAGGAGTTTATCTTTTTAATGATCTTTTGAACACATCAAATAGTTTTTCATTGTTAGGAGGGTGAAACAAACACTCGTCTATTCCTATTCTCTAGGTGGAGGATGAAAATCTTTGCTTGTTGACTCAGGTACACACTCAAATGCTAATCAGAATACAGCCATCACCAAGCACGCAATGGCTCCAATCATGATGTTGTATTAGTTGACTCCAAATGCAAGTGAGGGCACAATATGATGAGTGTCTTGGGGCAATTACTTTTGTCCTTACACAAAGATTATCACCCTTTTGGGGATGAATCAGGAATTCTTTCAGTTGAAGTTATTGTAGATTATTGGGCAATCCATTCAAAATCGTCCCCCATAGAATTGCACATGGAAAAATTCAAGCATATAGCCCTATGAGTACCCGAATATATGTAGTCTCACAAGAAAGATTCAAGTGGCTCCGCTCTACATATACCCAGATATGTTCAAGGAATGATGTCAAAATTCCATGAACAAAACTGACTCCATCTTTCGAGGCTTTAGCCTACGAGGAAGGAACTATTTATAGTGAGTTGGAAGGGTTGGCGTAAAACTTGTCCTCACTTGGGTCATTCTTGTGAGATTTTTTCCTCAACCGGTAGTCCCTCTACTATTTAAATATATTTACCTAGGATTGGAAAGCTTTGGATGTCTAGATTTCTGATTCTTCTTAAGAAGAAGAGCATACTCTCCTAATCTAACCCATTTTCTCCCAAAACACGTAAATCAAATTTCATTTCTTCAAGCTATGTTGAGCTTGATTTAGTTTGTTCCTATTTTAAGAAAAATAGGATGCTTGAAAAGGAAAGTTTCCTTGTTTAATTAGCCACAAAATTTAGTGAGTTACTTGTCCAATTACTAATCCAAATTGAATTAAACAATTGAACTTGTTCTTTGATCCCACATATTTAGTGCTTTGATTATCCAATTTCTGAATCCAAAAATAAATTATATGATGTAGTTGTTCATTGAACTACAATATTTAGTGACTTGTGTTGTTCATTTACTAATCCAAAAAGAATTAGGTGATGTGTTTGATTGTTTAGTTAACTCCAAATTCCATTTAATCCATAAACTGATGTATGAGTTTCTAATTTTCCTTAAAAAGGAAAAGAGCATAATCCTCTAGTCAGTTTAGTGATAGATTGGAATACGTATCTTAATTTGGAAAGAAATTAAATAGAAGTCAAGATGGGGGGTTGGGTAACCTGAAAAACCAAGTTAGTATCTATTTATGTTAACTACCACAAAACCTTCAAGAACAACCTGCAAACACTTGTTAGGTTGCAAGATACCAAAAACATAACTTGTCAAAATGTTAGAGTTAGGCAAACGAAATGCACAAACTTTCTAACCAGATGCGAGCCTAAAATTTTACTGAATGTGATGTAGTATATTATATGCGAGTTTTCTTACCAGATGTGACAGTACGCTCCCAAGATGTGAGCCTAAAATGAAAATGATCTGAGAAATCCTAGATGCGAGCCTCATTTTCTGCGGTGCGATGGTGTATCCCAGATGCGATCTAGAATGGTAAAAAATGAGCCTGTAACAGAATTCTGGGCATGCAAATTAGTGAAAAAGTGTTAGAAAATGAGGCAAAGTTAGAATTTGAGCCCCATGGTGGGTGCCAAAAATGTGTGTGTATATTTATGCACCTGATATCTGCAACACAACACTTCAATAAGTCATTCTGTTAGTGAAAAATAAGGGTTAAAGAGCATATAAACCATAACATCGACTTATTGCTTTCTAACTAGGATGAGTGTAGCATGTAACATAAAATCCCTCAGATTATGATAAATACCAATGACATAAACAACCTAGCATGAAATATTTAGTTTAAAAAAAGCTATTATTCAATGAGCAATGCATATTAATCTAGAAATGGAGATAATAACAATGCATGAGTATAAACTATGAAATGAAGTATGAGTCTAAGTCTATTCCAACAACATAACAATGCATTTACAATATGGGATGAAGGCTTAATTGCTCTCAAAAATGGCTTCTATTTACAGAAGAGAGAGAGAGAGAGAGAGAGAGAGAGAGAGAGAGAGAGAGAGAGAGAGAG
>MU224825.1:1029450-1046228 GCA_018584345.1 Thuja plicata
TTAATTCCTAGCAAATTAATCATTTTTAGCCATGTATTTGATTAATTTTGATTTTGGCTAAAAGTAAATAATTTAGTGATTGGATCACTTTAGGAGATTAAATTGATTTCAAAAGAATTATGACAAGAAGTAATAGGGTCGGTTGGACATAATTGGGGGTATGATCACACTTAGGGCAAATAGGGTCCATAGTTGCAACAGACCGAATTCAGGTGGTTACAATTTTAACAAGAGAAATTATAGCTCTTACTACGGTTTGCCACATAATTTAATTATAAGTCGCATCAAGTCTGACAACCAGGGATGATTTGTGAATAAAGGTACGATAGTTGTGTGATATAGCAATGGGACTTTAATGAGACAAAGGTGAGTACAGATTTGAGGTGACGTTAAATATTTTAGGAGTAAATAGAAATAACATTTTAGGAATTAATACACTTCCCTCCCCCCTACAAAACATTAACAAGTGTCCACACTTGGCATACATGGCATGAGGAATGGAACTGGTTTAATGTTGTAATGATACATTTATTGTAGTACTAGATATAATCATCAAAATCTATACACTAAAAATGGAAAAAATTTGAAAAGCTTGTACCTGTCATTCGATCATTGCATGTGCCATAAGAAGGTGGCAAGAGTGGAACAAAAGTGGGGGTGGCTTGCGTTAGCATACTCGGCTCTTATTTGAAGTAAAGAAAGGAAAATGGTGATGACATGGAAGGTGGGTGGGTGGAAGATAAAGATATGAGATGAGTTGGAAAGAAGAATTAGAAAGTGAATGGAGAAATGAACTTCATGTAAATAGGAAGTTTTTATGATGGACATGCTCAATGGAATTCTATTGAAGAGCTGCAAGAAGAAGGTTTGCACCCTCTGCTACAGGAAGTGTTGCTCTTTTAAAACTTATTGTTAGAATTGCTGCAGGAAGTCTTCTTTTGTTTAAGGTTGGCGATACAACTTTAGCCGATGTCCATTGACCAATAGCTTGAAGTGTACTGGATCGATTGTGGTCAACTAGACAGCTCCATTGGTGAAGACATGGTTTATTTCATATGACCCCACCCATCTTCTATGTAGCTTCCCTGGTATTTCCTTGAATCTGGAATCATATAGTAATGCCCAATCGCCAACTTAAAACTATTTTCTCTTTATATGTGATATGTGCCACTTTTTCTTTTGCTTCTATATTATCTCAGTGCACTTCAGAGTAGATTTGTGCATTTCATCCAAGGAATTGAGATGCAAAAATCACTCTTTCTGTGTTGTAGGAAGATCAACATTTAACTCTAGTGTTGTCTGCAAAGTTTTGTGTTCAAATTCAATGGGTAGCATTGCTGCTTTTCCATATAACATCTCAAATGGAGTGAACCCTGTGGTGGTTTTCTAGGTTTTTCTATATGCCTAGAATGCTTCTGATAGTCTACTGCTCCAATCCTAGTGATGCAAATGAACTTTTTTTGTTAAGGTGGATTCAATTTCTTGATTTGTAACTTCAGCCTATCCATTGGCCTGAGGGTGATACAGGCTTGACTTTTGATATCTAATATTATATTCTTTCATGAGCTCTGTTATTAGATTGGAAGTGAATTGAGCACCTTGGTCAGTTACAAGTTCTCTTGATACTCCATATCTGGTGAAAATTTCATCATACAACCTTATGATCCCGTGCATGCTTCATGGCTTTTACTTTGACCCATTTGGTCAAATAATCAATGCACACTAGGATGTAAGACTTCCCATTGGATGGAGGGTCAATTGGGCCAATGAAGTCCATGCCCCATTTATCAAACGGAGTTACCACCACCTACAAATTAAGGGGCATTTCATCTGATCTTGTTCGTCAGCCCATTCTCTGAAATTTATCACATTTCCTTGTGTAGCTAGCTGCATCCTTGTGAAGCACAAGCCAGTAATATCCAGTTGTTAAAATCTTCTAGGCTATCCTTTTTGCTGCAAAGTGTCCCCCATGCAGCTCATTATGACATGCATGGAGAATGTCATATGTATCATCTTCTCACACACATCTTTGCATTACTTGGTTGAGTCCAGTGTAAATAGCATGTTATCAAACGAAGAGAAATGGAAGTTTTTCTCTACAAGCAGTCTCCTATCTTTATAAGAATAATGTGTTGGCATTTTGTAAGCTGTAAGGTAATTAGCAATGTCAGCATACCACAGACTTTGGACAGCAATATGAAACAAATTCTCATCTAGAAATGCATCATCTATCAGAGTAGTATCTTCTTTAGCATGGTGGATTCAAGATAGATAATCAGCTACCACATTTTCCTTCACACGCTTGTCAATGACAGTAATGTCAAATTCCTACAAAAGAAGAAGCCATCTTGCTAACCTTCCTGTGATGGCAGGTTTGTTCATGAGATATTTAATTGTTGCATGGTCAGTATGAACAAAAATGGGATAACCAGTTATGTAATGGTGGAATTTATTCAGAGAATAAACTACCGCTAGTAATTCCTTCTTAGTCACTGTATAGTTTAACTCTGGTCCATGGAGGCTCTTGCTAATGTAGTAAATTGAATTCTCTAGGTTACTAGACTTATGTCCTAGGATAGCACCTATTGTGCAGTCTGAAGCATTTATATGAATGTGAAATGGAAAAGACCGGTCAGGGCCCCTAAGTATGGGTGCAGTTGCCAAAAGTGACTTAAGCCACAGGAAGGATTCATCACATTTCTTTGCCCAAGCAAATTTGGCCTCCTTGGTAAGTAAAGTATAGAGAGGACTAGCTATTTGACTAAAATTTTGGATAAACCTCCTATAGTAACCAACATGTCCTAGGAAATACCTAACATCCTTTTTCTTTTTAGGGATAGGTAGTGTGAGAATTACCTCTATTTTTACAAGATCTACCTGGATTCCAGCTTTGAAGCTAAAATGTCCCAGCACTACACCTTCCTGCATCATCATAAAGCATTTCTCACTGTTGAGAGACAAGTTGTATTCCTGACATTTGATTAGTACTCTTTCCAAATTCTTTAGGGCTTCATCAAAGGTGACACCAAATTTAGTAAAGTCATTCATATATATCTCCATACAATCATGTGATATGTCAGCAAAGATGTTGATTATAGCTCTCTGGAAAGTAGCTGGTGCATTGCATAAGCCAAATGGTAATACAAAATAAGCATATGTTCCCCAAGGGCATGTGAATGTGGTCTTCTCCTAATCTTCTAGAGCAATGTTGATATGATTGTAACTGTTGTATCCATCCAGAAAGGAGAAGTATTTCTTACCAGCCAAAGTGTCCAGGACTTGATCAATAAAGGGTAAAGGAAAATGATCCTTCTTTGTGGCATTATTCAACTCTCTGTTATCCACACATATTATCCATTTCCCTCCCTTCTTAGTTACAATGAACAAAGGTGATACCCACTCACAATTAGATATTGGATAGATGAAACCAACATCTAGTAACTTTTGCTATTCAGTTTTGACTATTTCTTGCAAGGCTGGGTTTATCCGTCTTTGAGGCTGACAAAGTGGTAATCTGCCATCATTAATGTAGATCATATGGGTGTGGAATTTGGGGTTTAGACCTAGCATATCTCTATAATCCCAAGCAAAGGCTTTCTCATGCTTACGTGGGAGTTTGGTTAATAATGCCAATTGTGGGGGTGGAAACTTGTTGTTCACATGGAGATTATGACCAGGGGAAATTTCCATAGTAGTTTTTAGCTCTACCATTGACATCTTAGGTACTGGGCTTGTAGCTACTTCACATGGAAAAAATTGGCTAATTATCTAAGGGCTTTCTGGAAAGACATAGTCCTCATAGGTATATAGTTGTAAAATAGAACTTTCAGAAACATCCTTTACTACTATACACTCATTGGTAAGAGTACTTTGTATTACATCATCTTCCTCTTTCATTTTTAGAAAATATTGTATGTGCATCATCATAAGCTAGGCAACGGAGTTGAGCTCTTCTTCCCCATCCCCTAATTCTAGCCAAATAGGTTCTCCCAAATCTGGCTAAGGTTGGGCAGGAGGATAGAGTGCTAGCTTCTTTATTGCCTGACCATTTGAAATTGTCATACTTCTTGATCTGCAACTAATTTTTGCATTAGTGGTGGCTAACCAAGGTCTCCCTAGGATGACTGGATAGCCAGAAAAAATTATTTTAGGTGATAAGATGAGAAAATTAGCAGGGTATTCCCATGAGTCCAAGATGACTACCACATCCTCTATAAGACCATCTAGAGTGACTGTTGAACTATCAACAAGTTGTAACACTATTGGAGTTGTTCTCAAGCCCTCTATACTTAATATATGCATTGTATCTTTTGTCATTACATTTATGGCTACTCCCAAATCAACTAAAGCATTTTTAATAGATTGTCCATTAATTATCAAGTCAACTACTAGACTTCTAGGGTCTAAATACTTGGGTATAACTACCTTTCCCAACATGATATCCGCAAGTTGCCCTATCACATGAACTATTTGAGGGTCCTTTTTCCTTCCAGTCTTTTTAAGGCATGCATCCTTAATAGATTTTCCATAGATAGGAACATCTTCGATAGCTTAGAATAGAGGGATTTGGATGTGCATATTTTTCAGCTACTCAAGAATATCAAACGGAATTTCCACTTGGGATATAGGTTGTTCTATGGTGAGCCTTTGTGGAAAAGGAGGATCAACAGAGGTTTTAACATCAGTTTTGCTAGATTTTTTAGTTGATTGGGTGGTATCTTGCAGTGTTGCCTCTGAAAGAGGTGTTGATGTTGTAGGAGTGTCTGCAACTTCTTTGATGACAGGATGTTTGGGTGCAGGCAGAGTGGTATGAGACCTCAAATGGATATTAGATATCTCTAGTGCAAAGGCAGGGTACTATTGTGTATCAATGGTATACATTGGCTACTGTTGTTGCTTGCTATTAGGATTAGGCAAGGTAATTAGGTTTGCTTTGGATTTGGACTAGTGGTTGTAGGAGGTGGAATTGTTGCAGGGGGAGGGACTAGAGGTGGCAATTGTGAAAAATAAGGATTTTGGTTAGGCCACTGTGGAGGCCCCCTCCATTGGTTATTTTTATGTCAATTTCCTAGCAGTGGTTGCCATTGATTTTGTTGGTTGGGCCACTGGTTATTGTGCTAGTTGGGCCACTAGTTATTTTTTAGTTAGGCCACTGGTTATTCTACTGGTTAGGCCACTAGTTATTTTTTTGGTTAGGCCACTAGTTATTCCAGGCTGGCTAAGAGTACTGGAAAGGATTCTAATAACTTTGGTTTTACCATTGACTATTGTAAGGATTTGAAAATTGTAATGGGTCCTGAGGCATACCTTGTCTTGAAGCCCATGGTTGGTGTTGAGCAATGAAGAACACTTGCTCATCGTATCCTTCTATCTTCATGTACTATATAGGAAAATGTTGATTTTCTAGGTTCTCCACCTTCTTACATCTACATTCTTTCTTTTGTTTACAGCAATGAGGGTAGTACTCAGCTAACTATAATTTAGCATCTACATGTTTCTTCTTAGTAGTCATGGTGTCGAGATGTGTAGAAACATCATTAATGATGTCTTTTTTGAAATCCATGAGAAAATTAGATATCTCCAGCTTGGAAATGCACAAACTACTCCCTTTAGTGATTGTAGACCAATATCCTCTGCTTTTCTTCCCAGTTGATCTGGAGTAGTTGAGACAAATTTTATTGAGGTCATCCCAAGAAGATTGGAATATGTCCCCACCAGCCATGAGCTCTAGTGCTTCTAGACATCTATCATTTACTCCTCTTAAGAAGACTAGTTTCTATGAATCCTCTGCTAGAACATGTTAGGGATTCTTCTGCATTGTATATAAGAAACATGAAACATAGTCCTGCAAGGTTTTGTCCTCCTTTTGTGACATTCTAAAGATATCATTTCCCCTTGGGTCACTCCCCTTGCAATATGCTTAGTATTTCTATAGAAACAAAGTCTGCATTTCATCCCAGGTGCCTAATGCATTTGCTCCTAAGCCCATGAACCATCGTAAGGCTAACTCTTTCAGTGTTGCTAGAAATAGTTTGAGTTTATGGGCATCGGTGTTATAGTCAAACCTATGATAGAGGATGTCAAACTTGAACAAAAAGGTGTCAGGATCTTCAGTTATCAGGCCATAAAAATTTGGGAGTGCAGTAGAGGGTATATTTTTGAGATTAGCATTGTTTATAAGGCTCGGTAGAGGAAATGGGAAAGTAGGTTGTGCCATTATTGGAGGTATTGGGAGTTGGAATTGTTGTTGGAAAGGAATATTAGCCATAGGATTGTTAAGAACAGGTGCATTTGGGTTAGAATTATCAAGGAAGTTGGCCAAGATTTCAGCGAAAGGCCGAACACCACTTATGTCTAAAGGCTCTTCTCTAGAGGAAGATATTGTAGGAAACTTTGGACTTGCGTCAACAAAAGGTAACTCAGCTTCTTCAACTTCTTCATTCAAATTCATAGACTCTTTGGAATAAATCTTCCATATTTGTCTCTTCTTCTTCCCCTTCGATGCATGCAAATGAATTCTTCACACAGGTGAAGCAAATTTAGGACTACAAAATCACTAAAAACTAGCTAGAAATGAAAAAAATGACTCAAAAAGTTTCTTAGCTTGACACCATCCCCGAAAGCGACACCAAAAATGAACCACCTCACAATAGGTGCTTATTAATCATGCCTAAATCCTCTCTTAGGAATAGTTTATTCAATCTAAGTATCACTTCTCCCACCATGAGGTGCATTTAGTTTGTCAACCTAGGGATGTATACTTGAAATGGTACGACACTATATATGCACTAAGTCCCTTAAAGAGCCATTCTACCTATGCTGTAGGAAGGTAAAATACATGAAGGAAATCTACACTAAAGCTACAGGAAAGGAAACACACTTACTCCTTACTGAAATGAATGCTACAAACTGCAAATTCTACTTAAGCCTATTTTTCCACCCTAGAGCATTCACTAAAACTATCCTTATAGGTGTTGTAGGAACATTCACAAAGTACAATGCTGCGGGAAGATACTGTAATCTTCTATCTAGAATGTTGGAAATGCTGAAACCAAATCTACTCTACTCTACTCTAATCCACCTCCTAAGTGGGCCTCCTTGGTCGGCTTCTACTAATATATTAACACAGAAGATAAACCAAAAGTCACTTCATTATATTTCAAGAACTGATTACATAAGAATGATACATAAAACTGGAAATGAGCTTGTTGTGCAAGATACAACAGAACACTGTATTCCCAAAACTTCCAAACTTACAAACTAATAGTCCAATCCCTATAAATAGATGATCGACTCTTTATTCTAAAATAGAAAAGGAAAGATCTGACTGAAATCATGCCAGAGAGGAAAAACAGGGAATGCAATAGCCCACGACATATGCAATGAAGTCTGGGTGACCAAGTCAACATGCTGGGAGCGTGGAGGGAATATAGCACTACTACATTCCTGCATTTCTGGAATAGTGGGTCCTCATTTGTATTATTCATGTCTTTCGATGCCATGATGGTTATCCATTCACAATTGGTCTTCAACTTCTTCTTTGAATGTTTTTGACCACTCTCAAGTGGCTCCTACTTCTTGGCAAGTTAGTTATCATGCAAAGATATTCATACAAGTAAATTTAATCAAATTGGTCTAGATATTAGAACACACATTCTGATTGTTATATGAAATACTACAATATATATATAATATTGGCACAACATGACATATCTATTCTACCCATGGGTTTAATTATTCTAGCTGTACTTTGACATAAGTTCAACTGATTATAAGTCAACAAATGTTTTGGTAATACTTAAAAATAGAGTATTAAGATTAATATAATAGAGATAGTAAATGGCCTCATCAGGGGACATAGTTGGATATTACTAGTAACTGATTATTTTATCAATTGGGTTGAGGAAATTCCAATGAGGAAGGCTACAAGCACAGTAGTTATTGATTTCCTGATGAATAATGTAATTACTAGATCGATGTTCCTATCAAAATAGTGATGGATAATTCCATGTGCTTCAGGTCTGAAGAATTTGTTGGCTTCCATTCTGATATGGTAATTTTTATGTCATATTCATCCCCCTACCATCCACAGGCCAATGGGAAAGTAGAATCAAGTAACAAGAGTATTTTGAAAATTCTAAAAAAGACCCTGGAAAACAACAAGAGAGTCTGACATTCAAAGCTGAAACTATCTTTGTGGGCTGATAGGATCACTATGAAGAAGGCTATAGGGAAATATACATTTGAATTAGTGTATGGTGTTCAGTCTAGAATGCCTATGAATAATTTGCTTCCAGTTTACAAGTTCATCTAGGATGAGGAGCTAGAGGTTTCTAAGCCAATGTAAGAAATAATTGTGCAGCTAGTAGAATTGGATGAAATAAGAAGAGATAGTCAAAAGGAAAACATCAAGTTACAACAAAAATGAAGTACTTATTTGATAAGAGAGAAAGTGACAAGAAGTTATAGCTTGTTGGTCTGGTTCTTCAATGGAATATAAGAGATGAGGATAAGAGGAAGCATAAAAATTTGAATCCCTATGGCTAGGCCCCTTTATCATTCATTAGACTTTTGGAAAAGATTCATATCTCTTAAAAAATATGGATGGGAAGGTATTTTAATTTCCAGTGCATGGACAATTCTTGAAGCCTTTCTTCAATTAGTTCTGCCTTCCATGCATAGTAGTTTTGTATTTTTATGTACATGTGTGTTTTCTTTTATGTTGTGTGTTTTCTTTTGCAATAGGTTAGTTAGTTGTGGTCTGCCTCCCAGAGATCCGTTAATCTTGCTATGAAATTGCATTCAAGCATCCTTAAAAAGAGCCATTGTTGGATACATTTCTAGTAATCTGAGTCTTGCTTTAAAATTTTGGGCTCCCAGTGTTATTTTTTCCTAAAATGTCAAGACATGTCTAGAGTACTATAAAATTTTCTTGAAAATGTTGATCTCCAAGCAATGAAAGAATTAAGAAATGTGAAAACCCTAAGCCCTAGGTCATTTTTATCCTTGTCGTGCAAAAACCCCTAAGTGTTCTTAGGCTTGTTCTAATTTGAAGTTAATTTTTTGTTGAATAACTTAAATATTTTAAGTCATGTGCTTTAAGTGGATGCTTTTATCTCTTAACCTCACAAAGTGAACCAAATATTCTATTTTGTTTAGAGACTTGGAGATAGCTTGTATCTCTTAATCTCAAAGAGAATGGAATATGCTTAAATTCTTTTAGAGACTTAGCGACATCGGTTAATCTTTGTTTGATCGTGCGGTTGGTGTATAATCGCGAGATAATTTTAGAGCTGGATCAAAGCTTCATAGATTTAGCGATAACTATGGATACAATTTTGAATGTGTGGTAAGTGCTTTATCACATAATCTAATTCAAGTTACAAAAATTATTCAGCGACTTAGAGTTTACTCAGTTGTGAAGTCTCAAGATATAACCTAAGGTTAGGACTGAGTTTCATTATTCTTTATTTGTGTTATCTCTGAAAGGAATCAGAGTTAAGTAAAGGTTTTAGAGATTTAATCTTGTTCATTGATCTCTCCCAAGATGAGCAGCTGTTGCGTGATCTCATAATAAATGCCAAGGTCAAATTCTCTTCCAGCGCCTAAGAGATAGTTGTAGATCTTGTGTTATCTTTGACTTGATCATGAGGCCTGCGCAAAATCTCCTGATTAACTCATCATTTAATGAATATTTTAGTGATTCAGAGATAAATCTTGTCACACAATTGCTAGATGAACCTTGGTTGAAATAGGGTTAATTAAATTTTATTTTTGAGACTCAATGATAGCCTAGTCACGAGATCTCCAAAGAAACATGGAGTTAAGTAAAAGGTTTTGAGATTCAGTGCAGACTGTCAGATTGAAAATAAATCAAGGGTTACCACGTGATCTTGGAAGGACTTGATGAAGTACATAAAGATTTATAGACTTCACATTGATCATTGATCAAGATAAGATCTAAGGGATGGCACATGATCTATAAAAAGGACCTGAGTTAGAGAAATATTTCAATGACTTCAAGTTTTCTTAGTCGCTAAGTCTCCAAAAGAGTCATGGTTAGTTGTGGTTGAGACAAATAATTCAAGTTAGTAGCAGGTGAATCTAAATAATAGATTAATATTAGATCTTGCGGTTAGCGTTATATCGCTAAAACAAAGTCAATAAGTCAGGATTGTTCAATGATCAAGAGATTGTATGCTCAGATTGAAACACGTGTTCAAGTGGTTAAGGAGATCTATGGCGTGCATGAAATCTTAGAGTAAACCCAAGGTTGAGATAAACTCTCAGTGAATTAGAGGTAGCTTGTAGTCACATGACCTTGTGACAAACTAGAGTTAAAGAAAAAGTTTGGGGGATTAAGTGCAAGCAGTCAGATTAGAAGGAAATCAACAATGGTCACGTAATCTCTTAATAGATTATGAAATTACAAGATTATTTTGAGACTCAGCGCAAGACGTTGATGAGGATCTGATCATGTCATCCACATTGAATATCACAATGAAACCTGGGTAAAGGTAAACTCTCAGTGACTTAAAGACAATACATTCACGCAATCTCCAAAAGAACTATGGTAAGATTAAGGTAAGGTTACATGGGTTTGTTCTCGTGACATGAAGTAAAAAAGCTAGCCTATGAAAAGGGAAAGATTTTGACAAAGTGTAAGAGATTTGCTGAGTTGTAAAAGGTAAAGGAAACCAGCCAATCATCGATTGAATTTAAATCTTAGGGTTTTAAAAATGAAAAGTACTCATGACCTATCCAAGTGGTGTTTTCAAATTCAAAGTACCTGTCAACTTCAAGGTGCCACAGCTAAGAAAAATTGATGTCAATGAAAGCAGAGTAATGACAGAAGTGACTCAGTAATAATTTCATGATCTCAACTAGACTGGTGCATTGATTTTTTAGAAATAAATAGTTGTTTCCTTTGTGCATTTCAATTTACCAATGTTTTCAGAGTGCAGAGCTAGAAATTGCATAATTTTTAGTGCTTTCAGAAGAGAGAAATTGTCTAAGTTTCAGGGAAGGTTGTAAGGAGAATTTTGTATTAGAAAGCAGCATTTTTCAATGAAGATTAGTTACAACAATTCAAGTAGAACCAAGTGGAGATTCTACTAGTGGGAGATTTGGAAATGCAGAGGATGATTAGAAGGGAAAAAGAAACTATTCTGATGAATTTGTGGCTCTACTACCTAGAACCAATCAAGGGAAAAAGGTATATGACTAACTCCTTGTTGATGATAAGGAAAATTGTAGAGATGAACATACTCATGGGTTTTCTAGTTATCATCTATTTAATTATTTCTATAGTAATAAGGATAAGGAAATTCCAATTTCCAATCCCCAGACATCAGGGTTAGCAAAGCTAATTTTCCCAGATGTCTTCGTAGACGTAGACTTACTGATTGAGCTAGATAGGAAATATAATTATGTTTCTAGAAACATTAAGAAGAGTGATGGAACATCCTTGGTTACATTCAATAGGGCCTCATTCATAAGGGATTTTGACATATATCATCCTTGTACCAGAGAGATTGATTTAACAAAGTTAGAGAATTAGTATGTCAGAGAAGATACCATTGTTGCCAGATTAATCCAGGGTCATTTGCCCAAATCAAACAAGAATTATATAGTTACCATACCGAATTCTACTTCCCCATATTTATTCAATGATTTGATTTTTTATGTGAAGTACATTGCTTATGGGCTATGTAGGGTTTTGGGGAAAGATGGGGGTATTGAAAGGATATATACAGATATATTAATGATCATCTTGGACATTCAAAATTCTCATGCTAATATTGATTATGATTATATTCAGTATGTTATAGATCAAATACATCAAGGCCTTATAAATGTCTGCAGTAAACCAAACCCTAAATTTTTGCATTATTCCATTTTAATGTATTTGATTTTATATTTCAATATTAATAACATGGATGTACACAATTTGAGGCCAAGGATGATGTTCCACGGCAAACAAAACCCTATGCAACTATGGGTTAAGGTTTGGAATTATACTTCCAATGAGTATGAGTTTTATGGTTATCAAAACTAGATTGCATATCTAATTCTAAATCTCCTAGGTGTGGATATGACCAGATTGCCAATCAGGGTGCTGCAACTTCTTAGACCTTGTTAGTATGTTGAAAAGTGTGTAGGAGATCATAACTAGGGATATTTCTATAGTGGGAAGAACTTTACTTTTATGAGGGTCTATGGTTGTTCCCATCCCCACACATACTACCTAAATATGTGCCCCCTAGAATAGCTATAATGGATTTTATCTAGAAATTAAGATAGATAAAGAACACTTGGCTCCACATAGGAAAGGTACCTTTACACCTTGGCAGTTCAAGGTTACTAACTTTACTATTGGAAAAAGAGTATTTGATCCAATGAATAAGTGGTTGGGACATTACAGAATGAATGTGGCCCTGTAGAGATATATAGACCCAGAGGGTTTTATAAAAAGTGCTAAGAAATTGCTAACCCCAACCATCACTCCTATCAAAGAGCATGAGGAGTGTGTGGAAGAGGACCTTATAAGGAACATCTTGGGGGAAGATGAGGTGGAAAGAAGTGCAGATCAGTATCATGATCTAGTGATCCTGGAACAATAAATAAAGAAAAAGGGGATTCCCTTTGGAGGTTTCTTTCTTGGACTACCTTACTTGCAGAGACTCAATAAAATGATAGAGTCTTATAATATATTGTATAATAAGCTTGAGGGGCTGCTAGAAGACAAAGAGAGAGGCCCTAAGAAGCACTCTTCTTTAGAATATGAGGAAGATAGTGAAGGAGGTTACTCAGTCCATATCCCTCCTCCCATGGATCAGCCACCCTCAATAGAGTAGAATATAGAGGTAGACCTTACAAAGGTGCCTGACACTAAGGTGACTGATGAGACCCCTAAAAATAAATAAAAAGTGGAATCAGGGAAGCCCTCTCATGCCTAGACACATGACAATAAGAAGGATAAGGTGAGTGCCCTAATCATTGCAAATAGATCCTATGACTACCACCTTAGAAAAATAATTAGGGAAAGAAAGAAAGTGAAAAAGGATGATCAAGAAGAAAATGAAAGAGAAATTCACCAAGAGGAATTCTTGAATGATGATCCATTTATTAAGACTGTGGAGTTCAATTATTTCCTAATTTGGAGAAAGCAGCAAGAAGTAGGGGTGTAATTACAACTAATAGAGGATAGTTTAGTACTAAGTGAAGCTTTGTAGGTCTTGCAATCATATGACCCAGAAACAAAAACCATGACACCTGATGAGGCTAGGAAACTAGTCAAATAAAGTGGAATGTTACTTGTACATGGTTTGAATCTAGTATTAGCTTTCATAATTGATCAAATCAGAAGGCAACCTGATGCAAAGTTGTCCTTAGAGACATGGATTGGAGAAATGATCAAGGGATGTGGATATGATCCATGATCCCAGACTTTAGCTATGTGGTCATTGGCCCCTAAGACCCAGAAGCCATCTTTGATCAGTGTGCACGAGAAAATGGATGGGGATAAGATCATTTGGTCTATCCATAATACTAGTGACTTGGAAATATCCCAAGCTCTTACCCATTTTTCACATATGAATGAATATAAGATAGAATGAATGGCCAAGAGATATCAGAAGCTTTTTGATCAATCAAGTGATGTGGTTAATGATAGGGATTTATGCTTGATTAAGATCAAGGCATTAGAAGGGTAGGTGGAGGAATTGAATAAGAAGATACAAGAGGCCCCCAAGGCTAGTCTTTCTCCTCCCAAATAGGTTGTGGATGCTCAGACTAAGACTACATAATATATTTCAGCAGGAATAGAGCAAGCGAATAAGGATCAGAATAAAGTGTCTTTAGAAGCCCTGTGGAAGATCTTGCAACATAGGATTGATATCCTAAAGAATAAATTTGATTTGGTACATAGTGCTTACAGCAAGCTACCTGACCTAGAAACAAAGGTCAATAACCATATTGCAACTTTGAATCCTTATTTTGGTACTTGGTCAGGTAGGGCATCACTTTTTAAAAGATTAGGAGCCTTACAGCCACACAAGACAGATCTCCCTAAGATTGTGTGTCAAGTAGGAGAAAGCAATTGAATAGATTGGAGCCACATTTTCTTTCTTCAAAGGCAAAGAAAATCATATACAAGTCAGGATCAACATGTTTGGGCTAGATTATAATATATTTATTCCTCCAATAAAGGGAGAATATAATAAGATTAAAGAAATAGCACATTGGAGAGGTGAATTTGATACCTTATTGCTTATTAAAGAGGAATTTATAATAGATGATGTTGCATTGGATATGGATAGGTTTAATAAGACCTTGGACAAGGATTTCAAAGTAGAGACATACGTTATCAAGTTTTTCATAGATGTCAAGGTCATCACCGATGCAAGATGGGACAGACAAAAGGCTCAACTACAAAATATTCAAAACTTTAATTGGCCTTTGGAGGTAGAGGTTGTAGAATGGGATGTCATCACAAAGCCCAAGAAGAAAAATCCTATAGCCATTGACTTGGATGTATTGGATAAGGAGTGAAGAAGTACCTGGCACCTAATCTATGAGCACAGGGAGGATAGTCATTAATAAGACTAGTGTAAATTAGCCCGTATTTGCAGTCACTAGGTCTCGTAATAACTAAAAGAGGCTATCCAGGATATCCATGGACAAAGGTGCCAGTTATCAAAGTTATAAATCATATGAAAGATTTCATTTCATATCAAATCATATATTTAAGTCTTTTCTCCATGACCTGAAGGTGTATTTCTATTTTTGTCTTCTAGCACTTTAGGCTTTTAGTCTAGCCATCCAAAAATTGTTGCATCCTTTTTTTCTAAGGATTCCAAGATGGGTAGTTCTCTATAAATATTAGGTTGTAACATTATGTTAAGGATGGTGAAATATACATGTAAACACCTAAAACTATGCAGGTGTCATCTTATCAAGTAAATCTACAAATCTTAGCCAAATGCTCTAAATTTCACCAAAATGGATCAAACAAAAATCAAATGGACATATATCAATCAAATTAGACAAAATAATTTAAATCAAAGGATCAAATAAACAATGATATCAAATGATCAAATATGAGCCTAAAGGGATTAATCTAACTATATAATTGATTTTAATCAATTAATTGTATATTTTAAATCAAAAACCAAATCCAACCTATTCCCCTACATGTATAATTTAATTAATTGATTGAATTTAATAAATCCTAATATCCTTCAACATGAATTTTAGAAACCAATGAAAATTGAGAACACAATGTTAGAACAGTCCCAAAGGATAACTGAGAGAGGGGGGTGAATCAGTTATTAGCCAATTTAATTTTTTTCTCTTATTAACTTCATAATACAATAAAGTAAATGCACTTTCAGATAACACAATAGACAACACTTCAATTTGGTTACAAGAAAACCAAATGGTAAAAACCCCGGTGGGAATTAGTACCCACAATGAACTATACTAGTTTATAGTAATCCCTGTTAGAAGATATTTCAACCCTATTAGGAGTTGTACTTTACAATGCAATAAGTATAGTGACCTGATTAAGGGTCTGACCATGTTAGGAGTCTTTTATAAATAACCCTGTTAGGGGTGAGGACTCACTTTCCAAAAGCTCACTTCTTCAATGGTGAAGGCTACAACCTTTTATAGAACATATATACACTATATCTGATGATGAACTATAGAGTAGACCTACTTTCTTGATCAGTTCCAATGTATTGTAATCTTCAACTACTTCTTCGCATAGACCCTTGATAAATGAACCACAACTGATATTCTTCTCTATACATTTTCTATCTCCTTTCGTATCATTCACACTTAGCATATCAAAAATGATTTTCTATAAGTATCTTCCTCAAAGTAGAAGGTCATGATGGCTCATGGAAACACTTCAACAACATCTTTGTTGGCTTAACTAAGCATGAAAAAAATATTGAGTCCATGCAACACAAACTAAACAGATGCGGCACTTCACTAAGTCAGCTTCACCAAATCATCTCAAATAGCATGATCCTGATGTTACATGATAGGCACGTTTAACCAAACATAGTTAACTCATAACTAATTATGAATATACACATGCATATCTTGAAGATAGGCACAACTCAAGAAGCACATTAAATATGTCAGCTCTGAACAGATACTTTTCCAGAGCTGTGACTGCCAATAACAGAATTACACAACTTGACTAAAACATCATATCTGAGTCTGTGTGTATGAACATAACATACTAAACATGTCTACAATCTGAATATATCCACACAAGGCTTGATATCATAATTCTGATAAGTACATACAGAATCACTACTGTGTATTATATCTTGTCATTAATGACAAACATACCATCAATCAACTACACAGAAACAAATCTCCAACAATCTCCCCCTTTGACATTGATGGCAACATATGATTTTCAAAACATCCTTTGTTCATGGTGTCCTCTTTCTTTTACAATATTCTCAATATCCTCATCAAAGATTTCTCTACACTGATTCAATTCTTCTGACTTTTTTTATACTCCCCCAGAGTATATGCTCCCCATTACTATATACTCCCCCTTTGACATCAATGGCAAAGGGATCCATAAACAATTAGGCATAGGTACTACTCCAGAAGTAGAGTAGTCAACCATTCATCAGTCACTAAGGACTGATGTCCTTGATGCTTTATCTAATCAGACTCAAGAGAGGAAATTACTCCCAACTTCTCCCTGAGATACTCAAAAGTATCTTTTGATAAAGGCTTTGTGAAAA
>MU224825.1:1051876-1090826 GCA_018584345.1 Thuja plicata
TTTAGGAGAGCATTTGAATCAAAGATCATAGAAATAGAGGGAATTTGAGATAGATTAAGCATATCATAATCAAAATTCTGATTCTAGGATTTTCACTAGTAGAGATTAAGGCTAAGAGCTCTATTAGAAAAGTTTAGTTAGAGATCCATGAGATGTTAACTGCTTTATTTGTCAATTGTTAGATTAAATTGTATTATTGTTTCCATAGACTTGATAGATAGCACCTTTATTTCATGAAGGTATGATTTATAAATACACAAATGGCACCCATTGTGGGGCTTTGAGCCTCTAAATCTCATTTTTCTTTCATTTTCAAGTGTTTTTTGGTTCATTTTCCACTAATTTTGCTGGTTGTAGGTCCAAGTGATGCCTACCAGCCGTAAAGTGATGCCTATCAGCATCAAAATGACACCTACAAAGATCTACCTTTCTCTATCTTGAATTTCTTTCACCGCCTACAAGACAAAATGTCATGGTTGAGCAGGTAAAGTGACGCATGCGAGCAGCAAAATCATGCCTACAAACATTCTTCTTCCGCCTGCTAACTTTTTTGTTTTGCAATTGACACTTTATGTACCACCTGTCATTTAAATTTTAACACATGTTAGTTGTTAAATCACGCTTAGCTGACTAGAAAGTAATGCCTAGCTAACTGCAAAGTCATGTGTATGACACTTTAAAATGATGCATGTTAGGTGTTAAATGATGTCTACTGCAATTTATGTGTTATTGCTTTCAAATTAATAAATTCATATTTTTGACTCTCTGTTACTGTGTTTTCTACAGATGAACAAACATCTGAAAGTGCAAAAACCTAAGCTAAGGGTCACAAGGCAAAGAAAAGAGGTGAGGCTATTAACCAAACACTCTAAACAAGTACATAATGCTAGAACTTTGGAAAATTTAGAGAAGGAAGAAACTTTATATGATCATTATGATAAAATTTTGAATGCTTACAAAAAAAAATTTCCATCTTTTAATTGAGTTCATGCATTAAGTCCTTAAAGTGTTTTTTTGCAAATCTTTCTTGAAAGACTTAATTGCATTTCAATTTTCTTTTGTTTTGGATCACTTTGTTGGTTTTTGTTGACTAACTTGTTGGTGGAGCTAGAGAGGGAATGATCCCCACTAGGTGAGTGAGCAAATAAAAAGAAAAAACCTCAAAAAAGCACCTAGCCTTTGCTAGCATCGAAAAGAGGTATTTTTCTCATCAAGCTTGCTTTGCTTAGATTGTGGCTATTCTTTTAAATCTAGCTAAATAGGGACACCCTATTATTTTCCATCTTGAATGAAACATTAGGTATATGCTCTCAACTTTTCAAAGTTGATCAAAAAGCCAAAAATGTTGAGTTTAGGGTGGTAGAAAGAAAGGGAGGATAATTGAACCATACACTTCAATTTTTAAGAGCCTCTTTGTTATGAGGTTGAAAAATAACATAAGTGTTTGAAGTGTTTGAAGTGTTTGGAACAAAGAAAAACAATAGGGATATGCTCTTCACTCTTTGAGTGAATCAAATTACCAAACTTGTTGAACTAAGTTCAATTTCTTTCTTTCCATATATGCTAGATAATTTAGATCTTTGGAGGGCATGCCTCTCGAGTACATCCTTACAAGGACGGTGAGAGGAAATGACCCAAAGTGGGAGAAAATCACTTAAGTCATGATACTATCTGACTGAATATAAACAAATGCATTCTTCCTTAATGGGTTGTAGTGACTAGATTATGCTTAAGTTTCTTCACTTCCTCTAGTAGTCCTTTGGGATTGCGCAAAATTGTACTTTTGTGCATGTGGGAAGACCGCAAGGGGGTAAAAGAACTTTTCATGATCTAGGATGGATGTGTTTAATAAATCCTTGTTAAGTAGAATGCTACCTTTTAGAGCCAAAAATGTTTAAAATCCAAATCTAACTCTAGGTAGATTGATTGGAATCTATTCTTGTTTAAGACCCATTGAAACAACTGAGAACATACATATTAGTGTGTTTTAGGGTTATGATGCAAAATTGATGTGTGGGTTGCGTTTGTATTTACATTTTTGTTGGTAAACAGATTGTTCTTTTCAATTTAACTCTAAAACACCCAAAATGCTTAAGAACAATCGAATACAATAGTTGGAAAATCATTATTGAAAAACTAATTTCCCTCTGAATTTAAAGGTACAGCTCCCTTATATGAATGATTTTTAGTGAATTTTTCTCTTTCCTAGTATAACAGGGGTATTTTCTTAACCTGAGAATAGAAGAGGCAAACTAAACTAATCCTAGGCAGGAAATAGCTCAGGTAGGATGAATTCAACTCTAAATCTAGCCAACTCTAACATTTCATCAATCAGATTAACTCCCAAAACTGGTAGTGCATGAACTTCTACTGAAAATGCAGATGCAAGACTAAAGATTAATGATGGAATGACAATGAATCGATCTATATCATAAGAACGTTTCCCAAACTTAAGATAACAACAAATTTCCCTTTTTKCTAATTGTRTCAAATCATAATACAGAGCTCTAGTTCAAACACAGATTGTAAATCCAACTTCAAAGAAACATCTAAATTCAATAGAAAGATAAGTGCAATGCAAATGGAATAGGAAAACAATGGTATTCAGACATACAAATTTGACTCTGCAAAATGCTATCTTTCACACCAAAATTTTTCCTGACCTCCATATTGATTTTGGGAATAGTACATATAGAGTCCTAGATTGGGTCATTACAAAAAGAAGGGGTAACCAAAATGGTTCAACTTCCCCAACTAGAAATGATAACTAAAATTTTATCCGTTACATATTGATCAAAATTTAGTAGAAAGAGAGAATCTACTTAAGCTTCAGTTTCACTCCCCTTGCCTAATTTAGCCCTATAGGTAGTGACAGTTGTGATAACTTTGATAAGTTCTTCATGTCTATTAACATGGACATTGGTGTATCAAATGAGCCATCTAGAATGCTCTTTAGCCATACTTTTAGTTGCATCTATCTAATCCTTCAATTCTTCCATGGCTTTATAAACATATCCGCTCAGTTGTTGAAGTTCTGGCACTTTGTCCAAGTGGGTGGAAGATGGATCTAACAACTTGTCTACAAAATTAGAAAATGATTTCTGTATGTTGGCCAGTCCTATCATTTCCTTACCTTCTCCACTTGTCTATGATTCTGTATGCAAACCTTGAAGAATCTTGAAGTATTTTTTTTTCTTCTTTGACCTTAATATCTACTTGCTACAACCCCATCTTGGCCTGGATGATCATTTCAATTTTGAATTCTAGACTTTGAAGCCACTCGATTAGAGGTTCATCTCCCTTCTGTAGAATCTTGGATTTTAATGCCTCATTTGTCTTCATCTTCACAGCTAAATGGAGCGACACTATGCACTCCTGACACTTCACTCTCTCAGATGCAAGAGTTTTCAAATTCCTCTCGATGTTATTCCTTTCTGTCTCCAACCTTAAGAGAGAATTACTCAACTTCTCAACAACTGCCAACCCTTCATATTTAAGTCTCTCACCCCATCCTCTACTAATCTGTGTGAAGTGCCTATCTTCTTGTAACTTGGCTAATATAGCTTGATTCTCTACCGTGCTGGGATCAAAGGTGGATTGGGTGTTAGGAACACTTGCAATCAGGGTGAGGAGCTCTCTTATGAAATTTGTTAGTTCAGCCACTTCTACCTTCAGTTGAACCTTGGCAGTCTTGAGCTCCTTAAGTTCTTCTTCTATCACCACATTAGTAGACTTCCACCAGTCCACCTTGGTGTCATGAAAAGCCAACCCCATATTAAATGGCTGCAACTAGAAATATGAAGCGGTCATATCTTTGAATCTACCATCCTTGGTTATTTTGGCCACTTCCATAGTGAAGTTCCCAGTCTCAGGGTCATGACATAGAGTAGACATCATCTTTACTTTCTTTTGTTTTCTCATAACAGCCTTGGGCTAAAAATATCGTGACAAAGTGTCTTTGCTGGAAGCCCCTTCTTTCGCCCTCTTTCTCTTGCGTTCCAAATTATTTTCTATCCATGAATCTACGCTAGTAACTTTGTTGGTAGAAACCAATTCCTAAATGAACAACTTCCTGATGACTGGGGGTGTAGCCTTTGGTCTTGAAGCAAATGGACTTACTAAAGTAGGAGAAGAGGACACTAATTTGGCTACTGAAGTGACCTTTTGTTTCTTCCTGGCCTCTCCTGATTCTATGGTCAAAGGAGTATCTTCACCCACTTCCATTATGATGGGGGACCCTCTCCTTGGAGATTCCTGGGTCGAGGGGTCAACCTGTACATCTACTATGACTACTTTTACTGACCGCTCTGGTTCTGCATCCTTGGTGAGCTCCTTTTTTGTTCTGATATTTGGGAGTGAACCTTCTCCACAAGTCTTCTTTGGCTGAACTTATTTTTTAGGAGGTTCATCACCTCCACCAGCTGGCTAAGAAGAACTTTTGGACATAGATGGGAGTATTACTGAGGAAATTGTTGCGATGTTGGAGGAATCCTTTATCAGATTTGTTTGAGTAGGAGGCTTCCTTTCTGACCTCTTCCTTCTTCCTATAGTCCATTCAACCCACTACTCTGTCCTCTTATAAATATCACTCATTAGGGTTTGCAAGTCACTGATAGCTTGATCTAACATAGGCTCGAAACTGATGGAGAGAGGCTTAATCTTCTTGAGGTAGGTGTTATCATACATGTGCTAGCTATCATCTAGTAGCCGTTTGACTGCAAAATTGACCTTGAACTTTTTGATAGCTCGGCTCATTTGCAGATAATCATGAGCATAATTAACTATATCAAATTGTGGCCTCAGAACATCATAGCTTTCCAACAAAAACCTCTTATAGAATTCCTTTAGGACATTCTTCGCCTCAGACTGGGAAGCGCAACTATAGGCACTGATAGTCATGGGGAAGTTGTAGCCTTTCTTCTTGGCATCGGCACATATCAAATTCACTTGCAGAGCTTGTCTCATCACCTCCACTAGCACTATCATATCCGTAGGATATTTGGGCAGCTTCAAAGGGAAGTCATCAAAACTTGCAAGATGAAGGTATGAGAAATCTCTGAATTGAATGAAATAGCATCCAGATTGGTTGATGAAAGCCATGGCTTTGGGGGAGAATCTCCTTTTTGGACAGCCTTGTATCTCCCTGCATAATCTCATCATAAATGCATCATTAACCTGAAGGTATTCTACATAGATGTTATGTAATTGTAAAGAGGGGAAGAATTTGTAACTTTTAACATCATCAGGAAATTCCTCTAATCTAGGAAGACCTGGCCAAATTTGTATTGTTTCCAGAATATACAATAGAACTGAAGACATATAAGATTCATTCTAGTGCTTAGCTATATCTAGGGCTTTTGAAAGGTTCTCACTTACCATAAGGTCCCAATCAATGAAGTGATGTTGGGAATAGATTACCTCAACCAAGAAGAAGTGATGATCAACAAAATTGAGTGCCTCACTCTCACCTCTGATCCTATGGAGTAAAACCAAAATATCAAGATCTTTAGCTTCAGGTTAGTGTCATATAATGTCTTTGGCACCTTCCCTTTGGCACTCTTGGGTTCTTGAAACCATGCTTTCATTATCTCCTTCTTCCAAATTGACTTTTTGGCAATATATTCAATCACCGCTTGACTGTATTTCATTTATGAATACTCAGCTTGCTCTAGGATGCAAAGTGAGTTCTGGATCGATTCTCTATCAATAGATAGTAGCACCATATCATTGGGCAAGAGAATTTCCTGGTATCTAGGTTGTATCGAGTGATACATTCCCGAATCAATTATGGGGCTTAAACAGCCATGGGAAAACCAGTGGCCTCAACTAATTTTCTCTCCTTCAACTTCTCAGTAACGGGATGATTCTGGTCTGCTTTTAATCTATTTTGGAAGTTCTGCATGTCAAAGAACTTCAGAGATGTATCTGAAATCTTATGCCATTCAGAAGTAATTATGTTCCTTCCATCATATCCCATGAATCTGGAAGCCATGATTCGAATGATTTGATTTGGGAAAAAGGAATATCTTTGAGAATGCAGGGACAAAGAAGAACCTGTATTAAAGCTTCAAATTCAAGAAATATGTTAAGCAAATAGTGGCTCCTATTGGAAATCTCCAACTGATCTTATAACTTTGAATTTTTACCATTTAACGGCTGACTTCCTATGCCACATAAATGAAAAGACCTCAACATTAATAAAATAGTTTGTTATGAAGTAAAATGACTTTATTTGAATTAATTACCTTTCTCTTATAGACCGCTAAGAAATATCTTTTCACTTTTAGTAACCGCAACGGTAACTTTCTTGAGGTAGCAGAAAATCACTTTTCCACTTCTCCTTTGGGCGGAGAAGTGCTTTTGGAGTGTTCTCGGTTCAAAAATATGCCAAGGGGGAAATTTGGTCTATCAGGATGCCAAAATGGCATTCATTTATTTCATCAGCCTTCTTTATATCATAGATTATTTACGAGACAAGTTCTTCCTCGAAATTGCTTCATTTAAATGGCTTGGCAGAAAACATACTCCGTGGGTCAAAACTCGCCTGTAGGAGTAGGGGAGAATTCATTTTCCACTTTTTCGCCTTTAGGTTTATTTCCTCAATTTCTTTCTATTGAATCATTCATCTTGACTTGTAGAGGTGTAGTCTAGAAATAGCAGCCCTTCTTAGGCCTAAAGGATCCATTTTAGAACTGTACTTCTTGTTGAGACATCACTTAGTAGTCATTGGTGGAAGATGCACTTTGTTGATACTTTTCTACCAGTGGAGAGGCTCAAACCCGATTTTCTGCCAAGCTACAGAATGAAGAATTACGGCTACATACTTCCATTGTGTGTAACACTGATGTTAGAAATATTCAAACCATGACCTTTACCAGATTGGGAACTTAACCTACCCAATGAAAACATAAACTCATAAACAAAAACCCTCTGGTTCACAAAAGAGAACGCAATTTGGAAAAATCTGGTAAAGGCTCCCTAGCCTAAGGGAAATTTTTATAGACTTAGACTCAGGACTAATATGAAGCTTTCAATACCACCACTATACATTAAACACTCACTTTTGTCTAAAGGGTATGCGGACTAAAAGTGGGGCAATAGTTGGCTCTGTCTGGGGACTTGGACATTCACATGTACAAGCAAGGAATCTCAAATCTCTAGTTTCGCAAAGCTCAATGAAAGATGGCTCATAACAAAACTAAAGCAAGACATGGAAAGGGAAAATAGAAAGGGAACCTAACTAGGAAAACAAAAACAGGAACTAAATGTAACTATTGTACAATATAGGGGTTATCTATTTTCAATTTAAATCTGATAAAGCTTCAAATCCTGACCATTATACGTCAGGGGTAGTGCTTCACCATCTGGATATGTCAATTTAAAATAATTCTTCTTGAATGCTTGATGGATCTTGAAAGGTCCTTTCCATAGTGTCTTGAATTTTCCATGCATGCCCTTGGGTGCCCTACGCTTGTCCCACAATAGCACCATGTCTCCTATCATAAATTTTTGGGGTCTGCTCTTTTTATCAAACAAACTCTTTACACATATATGATGATATGTAATGTGGTCTACCATTTTCTCTCTTTCTTCTTCTAGTTTGTTTAGGTATTGAATCCTCTTTTCTAAACCATCTTCATATATGCCATCTTCTACTATTGTTCTCAGTTTCCAAGTTGCTAACTCTAGTGGTAATGGAAGGCTGGCCTCTACTCCATAAACAAGTTCAAAAGGGGATACACCTATGGCTCTTTTGGGAATCATTCTATCTGCCCAGAGGGCTTCATAGATTTTCTTATTCTAGGTTCTTTGGTTGTCTACTACAATCTTATTCACGATATTCACCAAGTTTTTGTTGTTGGATTCGGCTTGGCCGTTCCATTGAGGGAAATAGTCAGAAGAATGACTGACCATGATGTCATACTCAAAGAAAAATTCAGTAAGTTCTTGGGAAGAAAATTATGTAGTGTTATCCATAACTAACTTAACAGGCACACCAAACCTTACCAGGATGCTTTCTTTGATGAACTCACATACTACTTCTGAAGTTGTCCTCTTGGTTTCTTTCACCTCCACCCATTTTGTGAAGTAGTCAGTCATAGTGATTATGTAGGTATGACCTGCACTGGACATGGGGTTTATAGGACCAATAAAATCAAGACCCCATTGTTGAAAAGGACCTTTAATTATGAAAGGTCTCATAGGCAACACTGCTAACTGTGGCTTTTCGGTAAACATTTTTCATTTCTCACACTTTTCTACCTAGTGGTAAGCATCTCTGAACATTCCTGGTCAGTAATAACACTATCTCAGAATTTTGAATGCGGTAACTGACGAGGAGAAATTTCCTCCGCAAGCTTCATCATGAAATACTTTTAACAACTCTTATTGTTGTCTGTCAACACATCAGAGAAAGGTTTCATCTATTGATCTTTTATATAACCTATCTTCCAAGATTACATATTTAGAAGCCTTTAGTTTTAGGTCTCTTCTTTTCTTAGAAGTCATTCCTTAAGGGCATTCACCATATGTAAGGAAATACATGATGTTCTCAAACTAGGGTCTTGCATACTTACTACCAAAACCAATTGTGTAGCTTTTGGATCTTTGCCTGCTTGTTTTTCCACCATTGCCCTGCATAGTGCATTACCTCTCACCAGCTTTGTGGGCTTGATCTCTACATCATATTCTTGCATTTTAGCTACCCATGCTCCTCTATTGTTGCATCCTACATCCTGTTGATTCAATATATTTTTCACTGCGATATCAGGTACATACACAAGAGAATGTGAGTGTAAGATGTATAATCTAAAACTCTTTAAAGCCTTAACGACTGTGAAAGCGTGATTTTAAGTTTGGGAGTAACTCAACTCATGATTTTTCAGAGGCATTCTCATAAAAGCAATAGGAGCTTGGACTCCCTCCTCATTTTCCTACATGATAATGGTTGATAGAGTATGTTCAGAAGAATAACAATAGATTACAAAGTCTTTCTTGTAATCTGGGTGACATAACACTGAAGCATTGGCTATGGCATTCTTTGTGTTTTTGAAGGATTTCTTACCAGATTCATTCCACTTGAAATTCACATTTCCCTTCATCATATCAACTATACATTTAGTACTTTCCAAAAAATATGGAACGGACCTCCTGAGAAAGTTAACCTAACCAAAAAAATATTTTGCTCCAGTTTTATTCACAAGTAAACTTAATTGTTGAATAGCTCTGACCCTTTTTGGATCGATTCTTATGCCTTCCTAGGAGACAATGTGACCTATCAATTTCCCCTCAGTTACACAGAAGACTAAATTCTTGGGATTTAATGAAATCCCATCCTCTCAATACCTTTGCAATACTTTCCTTAAGTCATTTATATGATCTATTCTTTTCCTAGGGAATACAGTAAGATCGTCCAAATACATACCAATGATTTTATTCTTCATATCACTGAAGGAAAGGTTCATACCTCTCTAAAAAGTGGCTCCAGCATTGATTATCCCAAATGGCATTTTGTAATAAACAAAAGTACCCCACGGGGTGGTGAACGTCATTTTATGTTGGTCCGCTTTCTCAACTTCTATCTGATTATATCCTTAAAAGTTATCCAACATAGACATCATTTCAGCTTTGGCTACAATCTGTAGTAAGTGATCCATATTGGGAAGAGAATAATTGTCTTTCAAAGAAGATTTTTTAAGATTTCTGAAGTCTACACAGATTCTTATCTCTCCGTTCTTCTTCCCCACAAGCACTATGTTTGCCACCCAGGTAGAGTGGTGTATAGGATAGATGATCCTTGCCTTAAGAATTTTATCTACTTCCTTAAATATTTCATCTACAAATTTGGGATTATAGTTCCTTTACTTTTTCCTAAATAGGGTAGCTTTAGGTTTTAAGGGGATTTGATGCTTGAATTTCCCGCCCATAAAACTTTTCAAGTCTTCATAGCTCTAGGAGAAAACATCTGAGTATTCTAGGAAGATTTTCTTGGCCTCATTTCATTCCTCTTCAGTACAGCACTTCCCAATGTTGATCATCTTGGGATCTTTCTCAATTCCAATATTTATTCCTTCATATTCACCAATAGCAGGACCTCTTTCAATTCTATTCTCCTTCACAAAAGTGTCATGCTTGTTGAAAAGTTTTTCAAGAGTGACTAGATGGGTCAGAATGATATTACCTTATAGCTAGATAACATCTGACTTATCTTTCTTTTTCTTGTCTAGATGATCTCCTTTACAATTTCCACAGACTTCTTTGTGGAAGTCACCACCGCTCTCTAGAAAGAGAAGGAGATTCTTTTCATCTTTGAACACTTTCCAATCTTCCACATTTTCGGGTACAGATAGTCGATATATGACTTCCACTTGGTATCTCTTGTCTTTGAATTTTGGGTGGGGAAGGAGTAATGAAGATGACACAGCCAGAGAGTCTTCTTTTTCATTCAACTCCCTTGGTACTGATTCAATAAAGAATGTGTCCAGTGTTTCTATCTCATCCCATACTCTATTTTTGTAGTTCTTTAATCTATGATTTTTAAAAGAGTATTGATTCTTAACCTGGCACACGATAAGCTTTGCATCACCACGATCTCTCAAAATATTCATGCCCTTTTCTTTTGTAGTGATGATTCCTAATAGAAGGGCTTTGTATTCAGCAGTATTGTTGGTATTTTCAAACTCTAATGTATAAGTCATAGGCTCACATATTCCATCTGGTGATATCAAGACCACACCTGCACCAGATCCTTACAAAGCACAACTGCCATCAAATTCAAGTGTCCAGATTTGAGATGACTCTTCTTCAATGGAAAATTCCTTTCCCCATTCTCCCAATTTCACTTCCTCATCATGATCATTAATAAATAGAATATAGTTTCCAAATTCCAATTCTTGATACAAAATTTGGGCTTTACGATCATCAGATTTCAGCACTGTAAACTTAGCTTTCTCTTCTAGGACCAATTTAATCTTTTTATTACCCATTGGGATTAGAGATTGAGACCAATATAACTTTATTTCCCCTCCTAGATCTCTACAGAAACTCCTTCTTAGCAACAAATCATAGCTAGCAGGTATATCAGAGACCAGAATTGTTAACAGCATCTTCTTCTTAGGGTGCGCTGCCAGAGCCCCTTGGGCATCCTTAATTTGTCCAACCAGAGGTACTTTCTTGGAGTCCATAGAATAGAACCTACAATAAGCTTTAGTAAGGGTAAGTCCTAAATCTTTAGCTACTGTTGATGGCATCACGTTATCTGAGGCCCTAGAGTCTATTATACAATTTCTCAACTTCCATCCATTAATATATAAAGACACATAGAATGGATCATGCTTCTGACCTAAGAAATTAGCTAACACAGATGGTTCACCTTGCTCAATGGGCTCTACAAAAATTGACTCATTTTCTATAGTAGTCATGACTTCCTGGTTTAGGTTCTCATTCCCTTCATTACAATAATCCACTAATTTCTGCAATTCTATAGGATTGGATTTGAGATAATCTATGGGAGAGATTTGAATTCGAGAGTGCCTATAGAATTGAATGATGTTAAAAGAGTTCTTCTCCTTACCTGGTTGTAGAATTATCATGCCTTGATCAGATTCCTTAGAGTTGGAGGTAGACGCCTTGTTATTTTTAGGTGGGAGGTAGAGGCAGGACCTTTATCTTTTTGGCTCCTTGTCAAGACCGTATAGGAAGTCTCATCTATGGTCGCACAACATGTTGCCCCTTGTTCTAAATTAGATTCATACTCTAAATATAATTTTTCAAAGTCACCATGCAAGTATGAGTCTGGTTCAGTGCCAAAGACTCCAGCATTCCATTCATCAGTTTGATGCATTTTCCAAGCATGGGCTACATCAAGGCAACTTTCTCCATTGTGATCTGTGGTTAAATGAAAGGCACACATATTCTATCTTTTAGGGGGGCTTCAATAGATAGTATTTGTGGTGGACTAGTTAACTGTAGTGCTTTACTATCAGCATTCCTCCCATCATTTCCCCTTCTAGGTTACTCTTGATAATTCTTTTGATAAGGGTTTTGAATCTAGGAAGTTGCCTTTTGAAGGCGATGAATTCATTTGACAATTTTTGGATCATCTCATCAGATGATGTAGTACCACTAGAAATGGCTCTTGACTGGATTTCCCTCTTCCATTTCCTAGATGAGATCATGTGGTCTTTGATTTCCATGGCAGTTCTCTGTGTAGCATTCAAACATGCAAGATTAACTCTTCTTAGATCATAATTAATGTTTGGTGGCATAGCACTTATAAAGAATGTTTTCAAATTTCCCACCATAGGCCTGTCAGATACTGTAATACGATTTATGATCTTGTTGAATTTAGCTATGAAATCTCTTATACTAATAGAAGGCTCTTTCTTGATAGAGGTTAATTGCATCAATAGGGCATGCTCATCTTTAGCAGTTTTAAATCTTCTTTCAAAAGTAGCTCTCATGGAGGCTCAGTCTATAATAGAATAATTTGGTAGGTGGTGAAACCAATCGGTAGCACCCTCAACAAGGGTCTCAACAAATAATCTAATAGCCACATCATCTTCCTGTACTGCTAGAATATTGACAGAAGAAAAGAATGCAGCAATATATTCATCTGTAGATACTTTCCCGTCTCCAAAAAATTTAGGAAAATTCTTTCTAGACCCTAAGGGAAGAGGATTGTATGTTGATAATTGCAAGGGTCAAACTGTAGTAGCCCAAGGGAGTGTCATTGTTACTTGAGGTAAATAAGGGGTTAGATTGATAATAGGGGGAGCAGCTACTCCGTGTAACATTAAGACTTGGGACTGCTTAGGGGGTGAAGAAGGTCTGATGTGGATTTTTTTAGTTCTATTTCTTTGGTGAGGTACTTCAAGTAGAGAAAAGTTAATATCCACAAGTTTCTCAAAGACTGGATCTGTACTTCCTTCTTTCTTTGTGCTCCTGAGAAATCTTTTAGGCTCCAGATTTTTTACTAATTTTATGGCCTAGCTTCACACTCGGCTTGGCGTTGTTCTCTTTTTTTATTTCTCCTTTGGAGGGCTCTTTCAAGTGCTTCTTCTCTAGATTCTTCTTTCTCTAGCACTTGAATAGTGTTTCTATAATGTTCAATTATGTATTCTATACCTAGTCTTCTGCAATACATCGGCTCAGTACAAACAAACTCCAGAAACTGTAACTGTCACTAACAGAATTACACAACACAACTAAAACTTCATATCTAATTCTATGTGTATGAAAAAAACATAAGCATCATGTCTACAACAAGAATATAATTGTGCAAGGCTTAATAACATCATTCTGATAAGTACATATAGAACACTGTTGTATGTTATATGTTGTCATCAATGACAAACATAAAATCAACTAGCTACCAGAAGTAAATCTCCAATAGTTCTTCCTATAACTTTTTTGTACCAATACTCCATGCTATGTGTGTATAGGGTAAGCATAAAACCATACCATAGAGCTTAGTTATGAACACACATATCTTGATGTGATCATACACATGTGCGTTGATGCTCTGATCGACTACAAGTCACTGTTCTGTTATGTCTTCTATACTTAGTCAATTTTCACTTCATAGTTTACTGTCAAAATTTCATATGAATTTGTTGTCATAATGAAAACACAAAATAATCCATATACTCCTTTGGAGTCAACTTGCCAACAATATCCCCCTTTTTCATTAATGGCAACAAAGGAATGTGGCTAAGTTACTTAAAATTGACTAACATCAAAAACTATATATTTTTTTGCATATATATACACTTCTCCTCATACATACATTACTCCCCCTTTGACATTAATGACAAAGGTGTCCAAAAAATTGTAAGTCTCTAGATACTTACTCCATGTATACATCTGGATATCTAATCTGAAGAGACTTGATCTCTTTCTGCCAAAATGCCTTCATTGCATCAACTGTCTGGAGATGGGTGCATAGAGAATAAGTGAGCTTCTCCATTTTTATCATATCCATGTAGGGACCTTGATCATATGTGACAATAGTGGCATCAATCTATTTTATTTTTTCATCCAGAAATACTAAGGAGGGTGCTAGTGCATTTCTCAGTTGAGTCTGCTTGATTCTTATCTTATTAATCTCAAATTTTGCCTTTTCAATCTTGTCTAGCTGACCTTGATAGATACTGTTGTAGATGTTCATGTCTTGTATGTATGTTTCAACTGATTTTCTAACACTGTCAACCAAGATATCTTCCTCTTCTATCTTCTTGATATGTTTAGAGGTGAATTTCACTCTGTTCATGCAGTTTTCTATTACATTTCTCCCTTTCGCTACCAACTCTTTCAACAGAGACTGACCAATTTTTAATGAGTTTAGATCTAAGGTAAAATTATTTACCAGTTCATTTAGTCTTTCCTTTTTATACTCATCTTCTGTAGTTCTAGTAGTTGAGTCTACTAAGCTTGTGAAATGTGCTCTAATGCTTGTTAGTGTGTTGTCTACATCATCAACTGACTGAATTTTTTCTACTTTCTTGTCCGCGGGTACTAGGTCATTCAGAATGTTTACTGATTCCAAGAAGACAGGGTTTCTCATAACCTATTTCTCTTTGTCTTTTTCCATGGCTAGGACACTGATTTTGATCAGGTCTTCTTCTCCCCATGCATCCAGACTTGTTGAATCAACAGTTAAACTTGACAATAATGAGTTTGATGGTTGAATGGATGGTGTGAATATAGTATTCTAACTAGTGTCCATGCATTAAATTTTTATTGGGATCTCCATGACTGGTGTCTCATTATTTTGAGTGTCTTGTTCTTTATTCAAATTTGTTGAATCATTAAAGGGGACTTCATCTTGCTATAAAGATGTGTCATTAGTGCATACCTCCTTTGTTTCTTCAATGCTTACAAATACTTTATCAACTTTGTCCATATCATTATCAGAAGTTGTCATGGATATCTTGATATTATCAATCACTATAGTATCCCCTGAATCTTTTTTTGTATCAGAATTTATTGAAACTAAGGGTGTTGAAACCTGTGAACCTGTCTTAGGTGCATTCTGAATCACTAATGTTGTAACTTGTTTGGGAGGAACTAGAGTTACCTTTGTTGTAGGCATCTTTTATGGATACATATGTCTATCCATAAATACCCACTCAAATTATTTCTTAGTATCTTCACCAACCAGATCATACTCCTTATTCATGATATGGAGAACTCATGTTTTGGTTCTTAGGTGTGTTTTTATCTAAATCCAACAGAATGACTTTCTCATCATGCAAGCACACTGGGAGAAGATTATCCAATGTTTCTTATCTTATCCTCATATCCTCTTCAATTTCTTGCCTCTTTAATATATCAAGTATGTTCCATACCTTGTCTGATATGAAAGTTTTGAGTTCCAATACTATCCTTTTGAACTTAATCATGTGAGAGATGATCATAGAATGAATCTTTGATTTTTCTATCTCTTGATATTTGTCATATACATTCTTGAGAGATTCTAGTCTTCCTTCATTAACAATTTTGTTCCTTAAGACATTAAGACTAGGTTTGAAACCTACCTCAGGAGGAGCTTGTGTGTTCTTTACCTTTCTCCTTGTAGTTCTTGAGGATGGATGACTAGTGAGCGCTTGCTTCCTTCCTCTAGACTTCTTGCTTGGTACAGAAGGTGGAGAGGATTCTAGATCAATGGTGGTTGATGGTGCAGATGTGTCTACATTTGATTTCTTCTTTTTTATTTTTAGGCATATCATCAGTCTTTTCCATTTTCACTTCTGTAGGAGTTTTCTCAAGTTCTTTGGCTATCTTAGCTTCTCTAGCTCTGTCAAGGTCTTCTTGTGTAACACCATAAACTTATAGGATGTTTGAGGTAATCCTTGATGCCTTCCTTTTATTGTAAGCACTGTATAAGACAGAATACACTTGATTTGTCTTTTCTCTGTAAGTACCCCATCTAGGTTAATTGGGATCCTTGGGCGCAGATAGGAGGAATTGTGCATAACCTTCCAAAACATGTTCTTCAACTTCATAACATGGAGGGTGAATCCATTTTGTTCTAGGCTCAACTACCTCCATGCAAGTACAGTCAGTCTCCACCATGAAGCATATGGTGTCTTTGTATTTCTCAACTATCTTCTTAGGTATCCTGAACCTCTTCTGTATCTTGATCCTGAAAGTTTTGATATCCATGTCCATAGAATCTTTTACACTACTCTCTGATGTAGCTTTTATTGATATCTGAGACATAGTAGGCTTGATCCTATCTAGGTAAAGATTTGCAACTTTACCAATAATGTGGAAGTACAAATAGATGATCAAAGAGCCAAACCTGAATATCTTTCTCTTTTCATTCTTAATGGCTTTGATATTTTCTATCAACTGTGCGCGCAATAATTCACAGAGATTGTAATAAGTGTTATCTCTTACTATCCTTATTGTTGCTAGAACTGTTGCTTTGGACAAACTATTCAGTCTGCTTGCTCACGGAAACTTGTATCCAAGTATCATAGTGAGTAGTTTGATGTCATTATCCTTGATGGGATCAACACTTATGCCATGCCTATCACTTCTAGATAAGAAAACTTGTTCAACCTACTTCTTAACATCCTTGCCAGTAGGAAGGGCTGGTTCAGTCTTAGGAAGTCCAGTCATCTCATGAATTAGATCTGTGTTACGTAGATAGGAACTTCACCAATCTAGTAGAGTTCATCATGTATCCTGCTCAACAAGATTGTAACCCATTCGGGCTCATAGAATTCGTGCGCATTAGAATACTCAAAGATAGGGTTATCAGTGAGATGTGCGTATTCATCTTTGAATGAATAATCAGGTTTCATCATCAACGCCATGAGAGTAGCTATATTGTTATCCCCAATGGTTTCCTTCTTACAGTACATGCATGGCTCCTAGTGGAATCTTAGAAAATGCTCCCTCTACATCATCTAGTATGGACTTGAAAGGATGAGTTTTAAACACAAATCTTTTCCTTTCAGTGATATTGAATACAACTAGAGTGGCCATACTTACTTGTTGCTTGGATAAAAAGGGTTTCACAAAAAATTGAAATGACGTGACTGCTAGGGTTCCGATCCAACTTCTATCCATTCACTTAACCACCAAATCTATTATCTTTTAGTGATTTTATGCTCAGTGCTTATCTTCTTTCTGAATGCTTTAATCTCGAATGCAAAGTGAGGTTTTTAAGATCTTTTTCCAATCTATATAAATATTAATTGCATTTAATGCTCATTGCTGTAAAGCAGTTTACAGAGAGAATTTCAAACTTTGTTCTGAGTAAAGTCAACCTTAATTCATGATCTCATGGATGAATCCATAGGTGCATACTCAGAGGTGAGTATACCAGCCATGCAGGGGTCCAGAGCTAGAATAGCTCCCCCTAAGACCATGAGGGTCAGTTATCCAGAAGTAGAAGGTGCGTCCACTTAGGATGCATCTACTACCTTTTTCTCTTCATTATCCTTCTTTACTTCAACCCATATTTTATCTGAGTTGGCTTTAGCTTCCACAAACTTGACTTCTCATGATTCTTCAAACAAAGACTTCTTAGGATTCTCTTGTCCTTTTGTTCTTAATCTGCAAAACCTTGAGATGTGTCCATCTTTTCCACATGAGTGACAAATGATAGGAGGTCTAATGTTGTTATTCATCATGTTGCATTGCTTGGTTGTGTATCCATTGTAATTACATATCTGACATGTGATGTTCTGCAAGTTTCTTTGAGGTTGATTTCTCTGATTGAATTGAGTTTGATTCCTTTGGTTTAGTTATGGCTGATTTCTTTGATTTGTTCTGCAATAAATAGCCCTATGAACAAACTTATTGTAGGAGTAACAGTAACCATTGAAGGGTCTTACATTCTTACAATCTCTTGCCAAGTGTTAATGCTTGTTACAGGCATAGCAAGTACGGTTGACTACCTTGTGCTTATCTTCTGCTTTAGTCTCTTCATGATTCTCAGTTTTCTTTTCTTCTAAAGATTTTGTTTGATCTTTCTTTCTTTCTTGTAATGAATTGATCTCAATTTGAGCTAAACTGTATCACATACCAGTGGTATCACCTTTTATCTTTTGTGCATAGAGTTGTGATTGAATCAGATCAGAACTTGTGTGTATTTTATCAATCTTGTCTTTTTCTCCTCATAATTCAAATTCAATTTTGTTCTTGATATTTCCAATTCCAAGATTTTCATATTGCCTTGCATGAGTTCTTCATCCAACTATTTATTTTATTTGTTCTTCTCTTCAATAGCTGTTAGGCTATCAATTAACTGATCATTCAATTCTTTTATCTTATCTTTTAGAGACATGTTCTCTTCATTTAGTTTCTTGACCATTTTTCCCAAATCATTGGTAGAGAGGTCTTCTAGATCTTTCCATAGTTTCTTGATAAGCATTTGTGAGCCATCAACTTTTAGTTTAAGTTCCTCATTTTCTTTCTCAGATCTGTCTAGATCTTCAAGGGCTTCTTCAAGATTCTTTTTTAGATGTTTGACTTCTATTGAATCCATGATCTCCTCAAGTGGTTAAACTTTTCTCTCAGAGGACCAGAGCTCTGTTACCAATTGTTGGAAACACTGAGAGGGGGGGTGAATTAGTGTTTAGCTAATAATTCAATCTCAGAAACTTTAAACATAAATCAATTATATATCACTTGAAGCTTAACACAAGATCACATAACACATAATATGATTATAGGGAAACCTTGATTAGAGTAAAACCCTGATGGGAATTAGTACCCACAAATATTGTTCTAGTATAATGAACCTGTTAAAGTTCCATTGCCCTGTTAGGAGTATTCTTTACAATGTAAGTACAATGACCTTGTTAAGGGTCTAACCCTGTTAGGATTATTTTACAAACAACCCTGTTAGGGGTGAGGACTCACTGTCCAAGAGCTCACTGCTCAAAGAGAAAGAAGGCTAGAACCTCTTGAGAATAGATATATACTATATCCAAAAGTGAACTATTGTATATGACGCAGATGTCTGATCAGTTATGGTTATGCGCTTATGCTCTTATCTTCTATAAGGGCACTATCGCATATTGATATCTTCATACTACTCTTCTATGTCTCTCTTCTATATATTTCTTCAACACTTCAAGTATATCTTTACATTGCATATATATATGTTTATGCCTGAATAGACGCGACTATAAACAAGACCTTAGTCAGCCCAAAAAAAACATACACAATGCTTCCAAACAAATTGGCTTAAGCATGTTTACAATAATGTTTAATACATGGTTACCAACTTATTACAATAGGCACTTAGCCTTTACATAACAAAATATTACACACTAATCAAAGTCCTGAAGTTGGCTCCATACTCTGTACTCTGAACTGCTAGTGTACTTTTTCTTTTGTTCTGTCTTCTATACTTAGTCAATTTTCACTTCATATTTTACTGTCAAAACTTCATATGACTTTGTTGCCATAATGAAAACACAAAATAAGCCATATACTCCCTGGGATTCAACTTACCAACACCTTTGATGGATATCATTGTTCAAAACCCAAGCATTTGACCTAACAACTTGATCCTTGAACTTCATTGACTTATTTTATCAGGATTAAAAATTGACATAACCTAAATGATCAGAATTTTTGGAATTATTTTGAAAATCTTGATACAAAGAAAAACACTTGAAGCTTTTTGAGGATATCCATTTCATTTTAGTATGTCTTTTTATCTAATGGACGATGTTTTGACTAGATTGGTGATGGTGAAGATATGATATTTTCTTGATTTTTGAGTGAGTGTTTTGAGGAAAATCCACCAACTTGTGTGAATTTGTCTGATGACATGGTCATCAAAGAACCATCGAGGAATTTCATATAGGAAGGAGGATTAACCTTTGTTTGTTTACACAAAAGTATACCTTGTCTATTTAGATCTTCCATATCTTAATACCAAAATCTACTTGCAACATTAAATTTGATGGAACTGGTATTCATACTCTCATAGTTGATTATTCAACTAGTGAGGGTTGTACTAGCTTCCCAAGGGGTTACCAAAGTGATGAAAGTGATATTCATATCATCATGATGTGGTTAGTGATGATTTTACTTGATCCTAGTTCCACAATGCTCAATGATGATAATATATCTCTTTTGCAGTTCTTTCACAAAAAGCTAGTGACAATTAGTTGCATTGCATTGTATTTTCATGTTAGATTAATTGCATATGTTCAGAGGATTTTTCCACATTCAAAGGGAGTTAATCAATTTTTGGGGGGTTAAATTATCAATTATCCTTGTTTCAACTCAATGATTTAAGATTATATTTTTCATTCATTGATAGCATTAATCATTAATCATTATTTTATATCAAAAAACCAAAAGAAAAGAAATATTAATCATTATTCATTTACATCCATTCTAAGAGTGTATTTCATATAAGTTGCATACATTCATATAATAAAAATCCAAAAATATAGTTGTATTCATTTATCATTACATTGCATAAATCATCACATTCATCATTAAAATCAAAGAAGCATATAGGAATAGTGGCATCAAATCATTTGCATCCATCTCTGTATATCATATGTAAGATAAACTGCATCCATAGCATAAATAAATATAAATGCATCATAGAAATCATATAGATTTGCATATAAATAAATCTCACATCAACATCATAAACACATCATGGGAATCAAAGGAAGATCATCACATAAATGTCCATCAAAAGATCCATAACATTTGTATATCAAGATACAATATCATCGACAAAATGATACATCAACAAAGTCCTTATCAAAAATCAATACATATGATACATGAATGAATCTCAATGTGGATCAATATCCAATCTGTCTCAAGACCCAACAAGGGCACCTGATCCATCACCTGTACCTATACCTGATCCATCACCTATCCCATCGGGATCTCTATCACCTGATCTATCCTGTGTAGTTAGTAGTACCTGACTGGTGCTCGCAACACTAGGAATTTGTGTCATCATAGTCATAAATTGTTGCATCATGGCAGCTACCTGATCCATTTGACCAACCACTAATGTCAACCTAGCCTGTAGGTTCCTCACATCCTATGTCAAGGCATCTATCACCTGTAGAGCTTGTAGAGAAGCTTGAGAAGCCTGGGGAGGAGCCTGAGCTATCAATAAAATCTGTGGAGGCACCTAATGTACTAGAATTTGTCCTTGTACAAGAGGAAACTATTGTACCTAAACATGAACATATGGAGGAGCCTATGCTCTTGGAACCTATCTATCAGCATATATATGAGCCTACCTTCCATCTCTCTATCATTGTCTCTACTGACAGCATCCTGCAGCTGGTCTATGCTAAACCTATGCTTGTACCCATCCCTGTCTTTGTCTTGGTTGTCCAAAACCACCACCCCTAGCCCTAACATGACCACCCCGCATCTGAGGTCCCACCCATCCTCTACCTACAGCTTTGTGTATCCTAGGAGCTCACTATCTCAGTCCTCTTGCACCACCACCTCTGCCACTACCATCTCTTCCATCATCATCACATGTGTCATCCATATCAGGAATCATCTCTGCATGATCTATGAATCTAGTGAATCTATAGCGTAAGAACCAATCCCTATACTTAGTTGTCATCTGAGCATCAGCAACGTGGTCTAACATGTCCCATCAGATGTATATCAATCTATCAATATCTGTGCATGCAAACTGGTAATCCACCTATGCTCCCCACATTGACCACTCTGCCTATACTCAAGCGTATAATGTCATACCCTACAGCATATCCTGGACTCGGACATACTACCTTGAAACTCACCCAAAGAAGAATCTCTCTATCACAAGTGGTGATCAACCAATCATCCACTGAGGGGAAAAATATTTGGAAGCTCATCGTCAATCTCCCACCATCCCTCACATCCAAGGTAAGGTCTCCATATGACCTGACCACTATCATCAATGGTACGATGCCAATACTCAAGTTTTCCTAGACGATGTTGGCCAACCATCCTATCATACAAAAATGCATATGGCTATCATCGGCCTCAATCTCGAGCTGCTATTGGTCTTGTAACATGCATATGCTCCCAGATCCATAACTACAACAATATAGCACCAGCCGATAAATTTGCACTCACTCTATAAACAACCTCATGTAAATCATGGTAAATTTGTGCCAAGACACAAGAACCCCAATAAAATTTTTGAGGATGTGAAATAAAATCCTCTAGGATCTGACCCCAACCAACTAAGAATCCGTGACCTTGTCTGTCAGGAAGTAGTAAACCTCCTATCACAACACCTAGAAATGCTGGAAAAGTGGTAAATGAAGTAAACTGTTCCCATGTGATCATATCATATTTGATAGTGTCATCACCAAACACGTGTCTACATACACTACCATCATAAACATGATCATAATAAACTGGCATTACCTGAAGTGCATTATCTATTCATTTAGCTAATACTCTTTGGTATGGCCAATCCTGATGTTTTAGGTTTCTTGATGAATCGGTCGAATCAACTATGGAAAATAAAGGCACGAGTGATCCTTTTATTGAAGCGATCCCTGCATTGGGTTGGAGCGGTTTCTATCAAGTGTTTTTATATTGAGTCCAAAGGGCCCCTATTATTATATTATTCCCATAGAATTTTAGGGACACAAGACAATGCTACTCTAACCATATCATTCCAACTGACTGTTATGTCATGAATGAATGGTGAACTATCCAGTCATAGAATAGTAGGGGCACCCCCGTTTAGAGGATAGGGCAAACCCATATTCTTTCGCGACATAAGTTTCTGATCATGATAGAGTAATGGGCTTGAGATGGTATTTTTTCAAGTCATGATTGGATCTTAAAAGAATGGAGCCAGATTTGAAACAAACTATGACTTTAGCAATGGAATCGGTCCATTCACTGACTCTGTTACTGGTTATAGGTCCCTACTATTCTAAAGGGGCAAATGTTGGGTGGAGGTGTTGGGTCCCCTTAGAATAGTAGGGCCACCTTAGCTGCTGAATCTGCTACTAGTTAAGGGATTGGAAGGAATGCCATCTCCCATAGAATTGTAGGGATTTTGTCTCTACTTCCGGTGTGCTTTTGGTTTTGAAACTGGGCATGCATGCAGGGTGGTATACTGCCCATGCCTCTGAACGCTGGTGAAACTCCTGCTTTTCCCTACTTTGCATGATAAGAGAAGAAACTACGTCCTAATCTTAATGATGGGGCTGCTACTTAGAGCTCTTATGAATATGGAACTGAGTGAGGCCCGAGTGCCCCTATTATTATATTACTGTTGGAATTGGTGTCTGAGCACCCGCTCTCCTTGAGTCAAGATACGGAGCAATCTATAGACATCCTCGGGAGTGATAGTCATCTCGTCGAGTGGAAGATGGAAAGTATTGTGGTCAGAGTGCCAATGCTCTACCACAACTGTATTTAAAAATTGATTCAACTAGAATCAAGGAAGCTCTAAAAGGAAGCTCAATCTGCACTGCTCTATCACACGTAACTTTGGATCTATCAACTCATCAGATAAGTCAAAAAATCCAGGAAGCTAGATTTTTTACATATAACTTATGGAAATGTGCCTATTTTTCAAATCAAGGGAATTATATCAGTGTCATTATATCAGTGGATCATTATAAGTCAATCAAACCAATTCAATCAATCCTTTTCTCTTTTTTAGCGCATCAACTTATTGTTCGTAACTCTAGATCTTGAGAAGGGACCAATATCATCAATTATCCTATCAATCAATTCTATCCTATTAGATTGAAAAATCAAACATCCATTTTTATGATTATCCTAATATCCTAATCACTTGTTTGCATTACTAAAAAATATCTATCTATCTTGGAAATCAATCTGGTCATCCAGACGATCAATCAGAAAGCAGTTTGTGCTTCCTTTCAATCAGGTTTTCATCAATTTTCCAAGAAGGCATCACTTGGCATAGTGTACATGTCATTTCATTCTAGGAATCATTTAAATGATGCTAGGTGTGATTTGATTCATTGGAGGCATCACTTTACAGTGTACATGGCATTTCAACTTCCTACACAGTATTTTAAACCTTATATGCGGCATTTTAAAACTAGGGTTTTTATATGCGGCAATTCATTGTACAACTGAAAAATTCTAACCTAATCATACGTGGCATTTGGCTATGCACATGTGTCATTTCACAATGTGGGGGTGGCATTTAACCTTCCTACATTTCATTTAACCTATGCTACACATCATTTTACCTAATCTATCCTAGAAAGCATGGAAAATGTAATAAATCTATCAAAATGGAGGAATATTTGCACTAGGAAGGTAAAAACCACTTACCGGGGGGCCATACTCAGGAGGTCTCTTATACCAGCATCCTCACTTGAACTGGTGCTCTTGAATTGGGACCACCATCACTATCAATCTCAACAGGATCAGAGCAAAATATCAAGGGTGAAAAGTGAAAATGAATAGTAAAAATGGGTTTTTCAACCTATTTAAGCTAATTAACCTAATTTTTGAGGATTTTTGACCCAATTTAACCTCATTTTACCTAATCTGCACTTTCGGCACACTGGGGCATGTTCTATAGCCATGCTCATCATCAATGTTTTTTCATAAATGAAAACATATTGGATCTATTTTCTATCAATTTCATCATCTTTTCTATCTGGAGATCAATATATTTCATTTCTGAGGGGGAATTATCATAGTATCAAATCAAATCTACATCAAACATTATCAAATCAGGGGCATTTGGATTTCAAACATTATCAGTGGGGCATTCTACATCTTATCAAATCACACTTTCAAATCAGTTTCAAATCAGGTTTTATCGATCAGATCAGGGATTTCAAATCAGTTTCATCAATCATTGAATCAATCAATTATATCAAGGATTTCAAATTAGTTTCATCAATCAATCAGATTGGGGATTTCAAATCAGAGTTTCAAATAAATCTATTGAATCAGGTCGGTCAATTAGGTTTTTGTATCAATCAATCAATCAAGCATCGAAACAGTAATCAGGACATGCAATTTTTTTTAAATCAATGCGCTTTGCACATTAATTCAAAGAGGGGCATTTGTAGACACCTAAAACTAGGCAGGTGTCCTCTTATCAAGCAAATTTGCAAATATCAGCCAAATGCTCTAAATTTCACCAAAATGGATCAAATAAAAATCAAATGGACATTTATCAATCAAATTGGACAAAATCATTTAAATCAAAGCATCAAATAAATAATGACATCAAATGATCAAATATAAGCCTAAAGGGATTAATCTAACTATATAATTGATTTTAATCAATTAATTATATAGTTTAAATCAAAAATAAAATCCAACCTATTCCCCTACATGGCTAATTTAACTGATTGATTGAATTTCATAAATCCTAATATCCTTCAACATGAATTTGAGCAACCAATGAAAATTGAGAACACAAAGCACATGGATCACTCCTAATTTGCAATCTCAATCACTCATTTTGAACTTTCAATCTCAATCACTCAAATTTGTCCCTTTGTCCAAACCTTTGAGACAACCATTTAAATTGTCTCCCCATTTGAAACCATTGTAAAGCCTCTCACTCAACCATGGCTTAATCATGATCAAGTAACTCTACCCCCTACACTTGGGAAAATCTTATAAATAGAAGCCATTTTTTTAGCATAAAGGATCCTAGAAAATTTGAATACAAGGCATCCTTACTATAGGCATTTCATAGCAAGTTAAGAGCATTTTATAGAAAATTGAGCAGAATTGAGAGCATATAGTAGAGCATTTGAATCAAATATCATAGAAATGGAGGTAATTTGATCTAGATTAAGCATATAATTATCAAAATTCTCATTCTAGGATTGTCACTAGTAGAGATTAAGGCTGAGAGATCTATTAGCAAAGCTTAGTTAGAGATCCATGAGATGTTAAATGCTTTATTTGTCAATTCTTAGATTAAATTGTATTATTGTTTCCATAGAATTAATAGATAGCACCTTTATTTCATGAAGGTGTGATTTATACATACACAATACAACTACGAGGCAGACTACTCATTTTGTCTTGTTTTTCAAGCTTTTAGTCTTTCTGAATGTATTGAAGTGGAAGAACATTAATAAAATACAGTGGAGTTTCCTATTCCATATCATTCTTGTCTTCTTATATTTCTATTTATTCTCTTGTATGTTTAAATTGTAAGGCATTTTAAATATACCAGTTATAAGGTAATTGTGTGATTACTTGTGAGTTTTTTTCAAGGAGGGAGTAAGTCTTATAAGTGGTTCCAGAGGGTTAGACATTAATGTAAGGATTTTATATAGGGGTATGGAAATGAGAAGATAGTTTGTATGGCACTCTATCTAAGCTACATGTGTATTTCCATTCATTAGTTTCTGTGAATTTATATCTCATTTGACTCTTTGCCCAAGATTAGGCACTGGTCTAGGTTTTGATAAGAAGTTATTCATCATCAATATTAAAACAAATAATCATTTAATTTTTTGTTATAAAGAACATACATGCTTAAGTAGTTGTATTAGAGAATATAATTCAATTTGTTGATTCCTTGGAGAGAGAATCATTAGGTTAGCCTTCCTGAGTCAAGAACTCTAAAAAGAAGAAGGATGAGAATCCTTGTTTCACTATTGTTTGCTATTGTTATGTTTGTGGTATGGCTTGTTAAGATCTGTATTAAACTGATTATAGTCATCTGCAAGGTGTTCTATTAGTTGTTAAGGTAAAATGTCATAGGAAAATCAGTGAGACTCCTGATCCATTATTAAAGTTATTGAGAAGAAGTAATCTATTAAAGGTACACCCACCTGAGTCTGTGGAGCTCAGAGGAGGATTAATCCTCATCAATTAGACTTTTTCTTGTTAGAATCAAGAATTGGGAATATAAGAGTCAAGCATTAATTATATATTAAGGTTCTACCCCGAGGCAAGCTTGACCCTGGGTGGGGTTTCTGGTTGCACTTTTTTTTGCTAACTTTATAAATTTCATTCTTTTTGGGCTAAGACTCTCTGATTCCTGATTTTTTTCCTGCTTATTCTAAGTTCACCCCATGGAGCCGTGTGATGGGTTGTTCCAAGCGGGGCCTCGTGGTGAGCTCGACCTTGGGTGGGGTTTCTGATTGCTAGTTTTTTTCTAACTCTAGAGATTTTATTATTTTCGGGATAAGACCCTTTGATTCCTCTTTTTTTCCTGCTTATTTCGAGCTCACCCCCCAGAACCGCGGGACGGGTGGTTCCACCTGGGTCCCTAGGGTGAGCTCGACCCCAGGTGGGGTTTTTGGTTTCTCATTTTCTTGCTAAGTCTATAAATTTTGTTCTTTTCACAATAAGACCCTCTGATTCCTCATTTTTTCTCACTTTTTTTGAGCTCGCCCCACGAAGCCGCACAACGGGTGGTTCAACGCAGGGACCCAGGGGGCTCGACCCGGGTGGGGTTTTTGATTGCTCATTTTTTTTCTAACTCTAGAAATTTCATTCTTTTTGTGATAAGACCCTCCAATTCCTCATTTTTTCTTGCTCGTTTTGAGCTCGTGCACCAGACCCACATAATGGGTGGTTCCACGTGGGGTCCCAGGGCAAGCTTGAACCTGAGTGGGGTTTCCAGTTGCTCATTTTTTTTCTAAATTTGGAAATTTCATTATTTTTGCAATAAGACCCTTCAATTCCTTGTTGTTTTCCCTCTCATTCCAAGCTTACCCCCAGACCTGTGCAACGGGTGGTTCCTCACGGGGCCTCGGGATGAGCTCGACCCCAAGTGGGGTTTCTTGTTGCTGGTTTTTTTGGTAACTCTGTAAATTTAATTTTTTTCATGATAAAACCCTTTGATTCCATATTTTTCTTGATCATTTCAAACTAGCCCCCAGATCCATGTGATGGATGGTTACACGTAGAGCCCCAGGGCGAGCTCAACCCCGGTGGGGGTTTTCGGTTCCTATTTTTTTCTCTAACTATGGAAAAAAAAATTCTTTTCATGATAAGACCCTCTAATTCAATGTTTTTTTCCCTCTTTTTTTGGCTTTCCCCCCGGACCCCCATGACTGGTGGTTCCACATAGGGACATAGGGAGAGCTTGACCCCAGGTGGGGTTTTTGGTTGCTCTTTTTTTGCTAACTCTAGAAATTTTGTTCTTTTCACTATAAGACCCTCTGATTCCACATTTGTTTCCTGTTCATTCCAAACTTTCCCCTTGAAGCCACGTGATGGGTGGTTCCACGTGGGGCCCCAGGGTGAGCTTAACCCTGGGTGGGGTTTCTGATTGCTCATATTTTTCTAACTCTAGAAATTTTGTTCTTTTCGCAATAAGACCCTCTGATTCCTTTTTTTTCCTGCTCGCCNCGTGGGGCCCCAGGGTGAGTTCGACCCCAGGTGGTGTTTCTGGTTGCTCATTTTTTTGCTAACTCTTGAATTTTTTCTTTTGATGATAAGACCCTCTGATTCCTCTTTTTTCCCACTTGTTTCAAGCTTACCCCTAGAGTCACATGACGGGTGGTTCTATGCGGGGCCCTGGGGCGAGCTTGACCCCGGGTGGGGTTTCTGGTTGCTGGTTTTTTTGCTAACTCTAAAAATTTCATTCTTTCATGATAAGACCCTTTGATTCCTCATTTTTTTCCTGCTCTTTCCAAGCTTGCCCCCAGACTCGCGTGATGGGTGGTTTCATGTGGGGACCTGGGGCAAGCTCGACCCTGGGTGGGGTCTCCAGTTGCTCATTTTTTTGCTAACTTTGGAAATTTTGTTCTTTTCATGATAAGACCCTTTGATTCCTTATTTTTTTCATGCTCATTGGCAAGCTCTCCCCCCCAGAGCCGCGTGATGGGTGGTTCTATGTGGGGCCTCAAGATGAGCTCGGCCTGGGTGGGGTTTACGGTTGCTCTTTTTTGTGCCAACTTTATAAATTTCATTCTTTTCACAATAAGACCCTATGATTCCTCATTTCTTTCCCACTTGTTCTAAGCTCGTCGCCTAGAGCCGTGTGATGGGTGGGTCCATGCGGGGCTCCATGGTGAGCTCAACCTTGGGTGGGGTTTCTGATTGCTAATTTTTTGCTAACTCTATAAAAAAATTTATTTTAATGATAAGACCTTCTGATTCCTTATTTTTTTCCCGCTCATTTTGAGCTCGCCCCACGGAGCGGTGTGATGGGTAGTTACACATGGGGCCCCGAGGAAAACTTGACCCCAAGTGGGGTTTCCAATTCTCATTTTTCACTAACTCTTGAAAATTCACTCTTTTTGAGATAAGACCCTTTGATTCCTTGTGTTTTTCTTGCTTCTTCTGAGCTCACCCCCCAGACCCATGCGATGGGTGGTTCCACGCGGGGCCCTAGGGTGAGCTCAACACCGGGTGGGGTTTCCATTTTCTCATTTTTTTGCCAACTCTAGAAATTTCATGCTTTTCAAGATAAGACCCTCCAATTCCTCATTTTTCCCGCTCATTTCAAGCTTTACCCTTAACCTACGTGATGGGTGATTCCATGCAGGGCCTTGGGGCAAGCTCGACCCTAGGTGGTGTTTCCAGTTGCTAGTTTTTTAGCTAACTCTAAAAATTTCTTTCTTTTTTGCGATAAGACCCTTTGATTCCTAGTTTTATTCTTGTTTTTTTCTCGCTTGCCCCCCAGAGCTCTGTGACAGGTGGTTCTATTGGTTGTATTTCTAGTTTTGAAGCTTGTCAGTAAAATTTTTGAGTTCTGAGTTAGTTTCATGCATAATTATCTAATTCCTGTCCAAAACTGTTAAAATCCTTCTGCAAATAATTGTCTTCAAGTCTAAAAATCAGAAAAGAGTGTAAAACCCTAAGTCCTAGGTCAAGTTTTCATGCATATCCAAGGAAAAACCCTAGTTCTTCAAAATCCCTTCTATTTCATAGTTACTTTTTCAGAAAAACAGAGTCACTTAAGTCATGTGCTTATTTTTATATTTTACATGTAAGTCACGATGTCTCTTTTAGCCTTGAGAATATTCCATTTCTCTTCGAGACTTAGAAAAATGCTTTAGTCGTATTATCTCCATAAGAAAAGAATATTCTTCCAGTGCTATAAGATTTCACATAGGCCACTGATGAAGATCATGATCCTATGGTTGGCGGAGAGTCTCTTTGAAAACCCAGAGTTAGAAATATCCTTTAGCGACTTCGAGTTCTTTTAGTCGCACAGTCTCAAAAGCTGGTCAGAGTCAGAATTTGAGTTAAATATGGTTTGAAGTTTCATGCAATCGCATAATTATGAAGAGAAATAAGTGTTAAGTCAAAAGATATAAGATTAAGCGATAACTGTTGATCTGAGAGATAATCTTGCGGTGGTCGTAAAGTCTTGAAGTAAACTCTCCAGTTAAAGAATCTTAAAGTGACTTCAAATTCACACAGTCACGGTGTCTCACAAATAAACCAAGGTTAAGAGATGAGTTAAAAGCCTTCAGTCACATGATCTCTTTTGAAAGTAAGGGTTAAGTTAAAAGGTGGGAGATAAAGTGACTACCGTTAGATGTAAGATAGATCCTATGGTCGGTGTGAAGTTGGGAGATGAAGTTTCAGATTGATAAAAGATTAAGAGATATCCTGACTACCATTAGATTAAATCAAGATCTAATGGCTAGCGTTCAATCGCAAAAGAAACCATGAGTTTGATAATTCTTAAAATGACAATAAGATTCAGTGAGTCGTGAAGTCTCGATAAGAACTATGGTTGAATAAGAGTTGAGTAAATCATAAGTAGAGTTTGCAGTGAGAAGATATGAGCTGTGAAACAGAGAAGATCTAATGGATAGCATGAAGTCACTTTTGAAATTCAAATATTCTAAAGGTGTTCAGTGATTCAGCAATGGTGATTCAGATTTGAACAAGTGTCTAAGTCTTTCAGAGATCTGAGTTAGTCGTGAAGTCTCAATGCAAACCAAATGTTAAGAAATTCTTTCCGTGACTTGGAGATAGCTTAAGTCACAAATTCTTAGAGTAATTTGTAGTTAAGAGAAAGAAAAGGAGATTACACGTGGACCGTTAGATTAAAATTTGATCAAAGGGTAGTCGTGAAGTCTCAGATAAAAAAAGAGAAAGTACATAATGGATATGAGATTACACGCAGACTGTCCAATTAAAGCAAGATCTACCGATGGTCGCGTAATCTCAAAAGAAACTCATAGTTAGTGAAATCCTAAAGTGACTTTGATTTTTCATAGTCGCGTAGTCTTGAAAAGGAACTAAAGGTTTAAGCCACAGTTATTAAAAAGCCTTAGTTGTGGAATCTTGTAAGGAACATGATTTAAGAGATTTCTTTCACTGATTAAGAGGTCAACATTGATTAAGATATTGATCGTGTGTTGGTAGTTAAGTCTCAGAAAAGAACCAGAGTTAAAGGCAACAATCCATGACAAAGAGATCATATGGTCACGCAGTCACTGAAGGAAACCAAAGTAAGACCGAGGTAAAATATAAGGTTTTCTTCTGCACCATGTTGTACAGTTGTCAACCAATCAGAATGCAAAGATTATGGCAACATGTTTAAAGAGTTGTTGATCTGTCATAAATGATCCAATCATATCAGATCTTGATCTAATTTTGAATATAATAAGGTTTTAATTGAAAAGCAATCACTCAAAATTAGTCACCTGTCAGTTTCAAATGTCACGGCTAGAATGGAAAATTGATATCACAGCATGTAGAAGTAATGACAGAAGTGACTGAATTGCAAATCTATGATTTCAAAGCAAGGTTTGTGCATTGATTTATTTGAATAAGTAGGCATTACTATTGATCATTTCCTTTTCAGCAAGAGCTTTAGTTTTCAAAGAGAAATTTGCATAAGTGATAAGAGTTTCCAAGATAACAAAGCTATCCATATTTGCAGAGTAAAGAAAGAAGATTTGATCAATTGTAATCCATAACAGACAAAATGAGCAAAGAAGTGAGTGTTGCCTCAACTAGTAGGAAGAACGGAGATGGTGATGATCTCAAGGGAAAAAGGAATTAATTAGAGAAATTCATACAATTACTTCCAAGCTCCAATCAGGGAAAAAAAGGTAAATGATGGGTACCTTGGTGACAATTATGCTTATATTAGGGATGCAAAGACACCTGACTATTCAGGTTATCACTTGTTTAACTATTTCGATAAGAATAGTGAGGGTCCTATGCCTATATCAAACCCTTGGATGTGTGTATTAGGAAAAATAGTAGTTCATGATGTATTTGTTGATGTCGATTTGATATTGGAACTAGCCAGTAGGTATGACATCATTTCAAAGACCATCAAGAAAGATGATGGCACTATTCTAGTAACCCTTGATAGGGTGTCATTCATGAAATCATTTAATATGTATAACGCCTACTCAACAGAAAGAAATTTGAAATCCCTAACTGCTAGATATACATAGGAGGTCGGTATTGTAGCTAAATTGATTTAGGCCCATGTGCCAAAGGGAACCAGGAATTATATTGCCCCTATCCCTAGTGATAATGCACCATATTTTTACAAAGACAAGGCATTTTACATAAAGTACATTTCATATGCCCTTTGTAGAGTCCTAGGGGTAGATAGTAGAAGAGAGAAAGTATCATCCAACATATTAACGATAATCTTGGACTTGCAAAGTCCCTATGTCAGAACTGATTATGATTACATTTAGTTTGTAATTGATAAAATGCACCAGGGATTTGTAGATATCTAGAGTAAGGTAGGAAGCCCTAAATTCCTACACTATTCATTGCTCATGCATTTGCTTATTTTCTACAATTTTAATATCATCGACCAGCCTAATTTGCAACTCGGAAGATTTTATCATGGTCAGTCCAACCTTGTACAACTTTGGTTAAGGGTATGGAACTACACTTCTAGAGAGAATGAGTTTTGTGCATTTGAGAATTGGTTAGTATACCCCTTATTAAGCAACTTAGGAGTCAACATGACTAGGCTTCCAGTCAAGGTGTTACAACTTTGAGACCCTGTAAGTTTGTGGATAAATGGAATGGAGACCACAATTGGGGTGATTTTTATTGTCATCAAAATTTTACCTTGAGTAGAGTATATGGTTGCTCTCAACCACCGCACATTTTTCCTTACAGAGTGCCACCCAAAATTGCTATCATGGAGTTCCTATTGCAACTCATGCTGACAGATAGGGAGCATTTGGCTCCACACATGAAAGGAACTTTCACTCCAAGGCAGTTTCTTGCCTCTAATTTTACAATAGGAAAGAGGGCTTATGATGTTGTAAATGGATGGTAGATATATTACAGGATGAATGTTTCCCTGTATAGATACATTGATACATAAGGGTTCATAAAAAGTGCTAAGAAACTTTTGACACCCACCATTCCAATAACTACGAATCATCAGCCATGTGAGGAAGAGGACCTAATCAGGAACATCCTTGAAGTGGATGAAATTTCAGCAAGGTCAAAAAAGTATCAAGACTTGATGGATCCAGAGCAACAGCTCAAGAAGAAAGGGATCCCATTTGGAGGATATTTCCCTGGATTACCTTATCTACAGAGATTAAATAAGATGTTTGAATCATATGGTACATTGTACAATCATCTTGAAGAGAAAATTGAGGATAAGGATAGAGGTCCAAATAAGTAGTCATACTCAGAGTATAGTACTAGTTACTCTGTACACAACCCATCGCCTATAGATGATCCACCCCATACTAAGGAAAACATTATTGACCTAACATAGGGACATGAAGCTGAGGTAGTGGTTGAACCTCCTCATAAAAATAAAAGGGTGGAAGCAGAGGATCCTTCTGTTATCAAGACACAAAAGAAGAAAAAGGACAAAGTGAATGCGCTATTCACAGGAATAAGTGCATATGATCACCAATTAAGGAAATTCATAAGAGAGGACAAGAAGAAAAGAGAAGATATTGATGACAATGTGGAAATGCCTCTCTTATTGTGCCAAGATGAAAGGGAGTTGCAACAAGAGGAATTTTTAAAGGATGATGAATTCATAAAGCAAAAAGAATTCAAAGACTTCCTAATATGGGCCAAACAACAGAAGGTAGGGGCACAATTGAAATTGGATGGAGGAGAAGCCATAACAAGTGAAGCATTACAAGATCTCAAGGAATATGACCTAGAGTCTGAAAAGTATGACCCTTGATGAGGCCAGGCAGCTAGTGAAATCAAGTGGCATGTTATTGGTAGAGGGCTGGGACTTGGCTTCAGCCGTTATCATTGATCAAATCATAAGGTAGCCAGACATTAAATTCTCAACAGAGACACAAGTAGGGGAAATGATAAAAGGATGTGGCTACAATGCACAATCTCAAACCCTGGCTATGTGGGCTCTAGCCCCCAAGAATCAAAAACCATCATTAAAAAATGTGCAAGAGAAGATGGAGGGAGATAAAATAATCTGGTATGTGCATAATATAGGGGACCTAGATATTTCTTAGGCCTTAACCCACTTTTCTCATTTGAATGAAGCAAAGTTTGTTCAAATGTCTAATAGGTACCAGAATTTGTTTGATAAAACAAGACTCATTGAAAAAGATAGAGAGATGGGTCTAATAAAGGTCAATTCTATGGAGAAGATAATCGCATATCTAACCCAGAAGCTAAAAGAGATCCCAGAGGTTGTTCATGTTGAACCTAAACAAGCAGAAGATGCACTTGTGCAGACAGAGGATACATGGGATAATCAGAGGGAGATAGAGAAAAAGGATGCAGATAAGAACAGTGTGGCTTTAGAAGCCTTCCTAAATATCCTGCAGCATAGGATTAACATCCTAGAAGATAAATTTGATTTGGTGCATGGGGCATATAATAAGTTACCAGGCCTACAAGTAGAGGTAACTAGTTTTGCATCTATTTTGAACCCCTACTTTGGGACTTGGTCAGTCAGGACCAATTTATTTGAAAGGTTAGCATCCTTGTAGCCACTAAGGGCAGATTTACCAGAGATTTTCACCCAAGTTGGAGATGAAATAAATCAGATTGGGGTGACCTTGTCCTTTTTCAAAGGAAAGGAAAATTAGATAGAGACCAGATTGAATATGTTCGGGTCTGATTTTAACAAGTTTGTGCCTTCAATCAGAACAGAGGAGAATCAGATAAAAGTAGTGGAGATTTGGAGGAATGAATTTGATTCCTTATTTCCTAGTAAAGAGGCATTTATTTTTGAGACAAAGGAAATAGATTTGGAGAGGTTTAATAAAACCTTGGATGAGGCATTTAAGGCCAAGATAGATTTTAATAAATTTATAGCAGATGTCAAAAGCATAACAAATGCTAGATGGGAGAGGAAAAAGGTACAACTTGAAAGCATTCAAAGCTTTAATTGGCCTGTAGAGGAAGATGTAGAAGCATGGGATGTTCTTACAAAGCCCAAGAAAAAGAAGCTTTCCATATCTAACCTTGACATCATAGATGAAGAGTAGAACGACACCTGGAACCTGATCTTTGAGCACAGGGAGGTTAGTCATCTAAAAGATTAGTGTATGTTAGCCTATAATGGTGGTCACTAACTCTTGCAATAACTATTGAAGGTTATCATGAACATATTCATACAAAGGTGCTAGCTAGCAGAAGATTTCAAAGATTTGATCTGGTTGTATTCCTATTTTGTCCTTCCACCGCTTGGAGTCTTATTGTCTTTTGTCTTCTTCTAAGTTTTTAGGGTTAGGTGTTAAACCATCTGAAGCTTGTCGCATCCTTAATTTTGAAGGATTCCAAGATGGTTTAGACTATATATAGAGAATGTGTATCATTTTGTAAGGGAGAGATGAGAAGTGAAATATAATTGCAAGCCAGACTACTTAATTTGGTCTGAGTTTTTGTGCATATTGTCTTTTGAATGTATTTGAAGCAGTGATCAAATTAATAAATTACATTGCATTTTTTGTGCTATATCTTGTGTTTGTCTCTTTATATTTTTGTTCTAGTTCTTGTATGTTTAAATTGTAAGGTAGTTTAGATATACCAATTGCAAGGTGATTGTGCAATTGCTTGTGAGTTCTTTCAAGGAAGGAGTAATTCTTATAGGTGATCCCAGAGAGCTAAGCATTAGTATTAGGATCTAATAATAGGGGTATTGGGGTGAAAGGTAGTCTGTAAGGCATTCTACCCAAATTGCATGTATTTACATTAATCAATTATTATGGATTTGCATTTGATATTGACTCTTTGCCCAAGGATCAGGCACTAGTTAGGGTTTGGCAAGATAGTTAATCATCATCCAATATTCAAAAACAATCAATCATTTACATTTTAGTCATAAATACATATAAGTTAAAATGATTGTATCAGAGAATACAATTCAGTTTGTTGATTCTTTCAAGAGAGAATCACTAGGTTAACCCTCCTAAGTTCAGAGAACTACAAAAGGAAGAAGGATGAGAATCCTTATCACACTATTGTTTTCTATTTTTAAATTAATTGTTTGGCTTATTAATCTCTGTATCAGATTAATTATAGTCATTGGCACATTTTTCTATATGTTGATACAGTAAAAGGCAATTAGAAATATAGTAAGAGAACTAATCCACTATAATAGATACTACAAGTTAGTAACCATTTGAAGGTACACCTACCTGAGACTATGGATCTCAAAGTCAAGGAGGAATTAGTCCTCAGCAATTAGGCTTTCTCTTTCATAGAGTTAAATTGGAAATATAAAGAGCGTGCATTCATATTATTTCAAGAAACTACCAAAAAAATCCCTAACAAATTGGTGACTCTGCTGGGGAATTTAAAAGTGGTATTTAGAATATCTCTGGTGTTTTAAAAGTTAAATCAAGTTACAATTGAGTTTTCCTATCTAGGTCATTCTTATAGTATTCATATTTCCCAAACTTGTGTTGGGTGGCGAATCTAAAATAAAATCTATGTAATCAGTGCAAAAGTGAATTTCAAATATTCATACATATCTTATCAATATGAATACAAGGTAAAGAATGAGAGATAATCATGAAGTTGAGTTGGATAGTGGAATTCCAACTACTTCTAGGACCAAAATGTCTTGGAGAGAGAAGAAGAACGAAGCCAATATTAATGAATCTTCTCCAAGAAATGAAGAAAATAACACTAGAAGAAAATATACAAACCAATCCAGTCATGAGGCGAACACCTCAGAGTATGAAGAAGCCCCTGACCTTGGATTAGAAACATGTGAAATTACCACTACTTCTAGTGAGAGACAAGGAACTGACACTATTAGCTCAGATTTAGAAGTTCCTTCTAATGAGCTTGCTAAAGAGGAAAGAATCGTCATGAGGTAGTTGGCCCTTATTCAGCAAAAGAAGAGAGAAAATGATCTTAAAAAGAAAAAACATGATCAAAAAGATGTTGATAAGTTTAGAAGAATATATTTAAGACATCAAGCAGCAAAAAATGTTGAGAGGTCTCGTAGAGACCAAGAGACTCCAATCACTCACAAAGTTTTTGGTCCTCAAGCCTTAAAAGATAAATGGAAAAAGAAAGTTTTTGAAAATGAAGCTGAAGAACCAAAAACTCATAAAGTCCTGACTGAACAAATGCCTAAGCTAGACATTGATCTTGAAAGGTCAAGAAGGGAGAAATAAACTATGGAAAAGATGTTGGAAAAGGCAGAAGCTGAAGTTGTCACCTTGGAGATGAAGAAAAAGATTGACTTTTTACAATCTTCTAAATATGCTTATGCTGGTGTTGAAAATGTTACATCTTCAAAAGCCAAGACTTCCTCTTTCCAAGAGGATGAAAAATTTCAAAGGAGGCCATTGCATCYAGAAAGGTACAAAMAATTCACTTTTWTTGGAATTCCTRGTTATCCTAATGCAGTACCTAATGATATTGGGAAAAACTCCCAAAGTTTTCAGGAAAYAATGTTATTTCTTGTGAAGTTCATCTGAGAAAATTTATAGATATCATTGATGATTTGAATATTAATCATGAAGATGTCCTAATGAAGCTATTTGTTCAATCCTTAGTAGAAGATTCTAGGGAATGCTTTAGAGGAATGTCTAATGGTTCTGTAGCATCTATAGAAGAATTGATAGATTTGTTCAAAGATCAGTATGGTGACAAAACTAATGAAGGATTATTGTTAAATTAATTCAAAAACATAAAGAAGAACTTCAATGAGGAGGTTACTGAATTGAACACAAGATTTCAAAGAGTCATGCACAAGCTCTTTAAAAAGATCAAAATAGATGAAAAGGTATGTCTAGGTACATACCTAAATGCTTTTGATTCTGAGATGGGTTATGCTCGTAGAGATAAAAATCCTAGAAGTCTTACAGATGTATATAAAATAGCAATGAACATAGAAATTAACAGAAGAGTGTCAGGAAAAATGGGTAGAAGAGATGATGCTCATTTTAGCAGGAGCAAAGAACCTGAATATAAAGAATACAAGGCTCTACAAAAAAATAGACCATCCTATAACAATAATTATAATCCACAAAATAGGATGCAAAATAATCCCTATGGTACCCAGTTCAAGGATGGAAAGCCTATTGCTCCACCAAGAAAAGATAAACCAAAAAATAGGACCCTTGACCCTCTACATAAAATTGTTGTAAATATGTATAGTGACACTTACTGGTATGAGGCTTGTCAGACCCCACACAACCCTGACTTTTGTGTTGTATCCCTAGACATAAGTGCTAATGAGGATAAATAAGTTGAAGAAAATGAGCTATGTGATCACAATAGATGTGATATGACTAATGCATATGCCTTCCCTAACATAGATTTTGAAGATGAAGTTGAGAACCATGACATGTATGGTTCACAAGGAAGAATGGAGATATATCACCAAGTCCTATCTGATAGTGATGAAGAGGAGTTTTATGATTTAAGATTCTATGCTTAGAATAGTCAGGGATATACCACCATAAGAAAACCTCCTAATGAAGAAAATTCTAGAATCATTATTGATCTAGTGAGCAAAGCAAGAAATAACTACCACTTTTGAAATAGAGTAGTGGGTGATGTAGGTAGTCAGCCAGCTGGCATCTTCTTCAAATAAAATAAGACAGATGCCAAGTATATACTAAAAAGAGATGGACCTGGG
>MU224826.1:17180-30136 GCA_018584345.1 Thuja plicata
TGATCAGATCTATAATACAAGCATTCAGTGACATCGATCTGATTTTGGTGTACTTATTCATCAGTGAATTGGAAGGTTGCATAATGAAGAAAAGTGCAGATCTATAGCACCATTAAGGGTGAAACTTCTAGATCCTTCAAGAAGCAAATTAAAGGGATATTTGTGAGCAAATTCGAAGACCTAGGGCGGACTTGAAGGAGCTATCTTTAAAGGACAAAATTGGTACAGATCTGAAGGCTTCATTTCCGGGTACTTTATTTCCTTCTTTGTGATTACTATTTTATATCCTGTGCTTAGTGTTTGGAAGACCTCTATAGTTTGCATTTTCCTTGCATAAATCTGAAAATATTAACACTTAGGACTATTGGAATTGGCTCCATGCTTGTTAAAAATGACTCCATGTGGAAGGAGATGCCAAAAAATGCAATTCAGAGGAAGTTGTTTTCAGATCCAAAATGTTGACAGTGCAAAAGTGGAAGTAATAAGAAATGCGGTGGACCAGCTTAATGATCTATTAAATAAGAATTCCATCTTGCTCAATAACACAGTTTAGAAGGCTACATTTAGTAATGAGTTTAAAAAATTATTTACCAAGCTGAAGGATGTATATGTGCAAAAGAAAATAATCAACAAACTACGGAGATTGGTTAATGATAGGCGACAAGCTAGGAAACCTGCTGGTCCTGTTGAGCAAAGCCTTATAAATGCATTTCTAACTTTGGAATTACATTTAGCAGATGTTGAACAAGGAGAGCAGGTATCTCAAGTACTGAAAATATGGAATGTTCTTACCCTTAAAGAAATTTATGGCCTTAGACAAGGCTTGTAAATGTTTTTGCAACATATACTCCAGCGAATAGTGACCAGTGCAAGGTAAAGTGTTTCGACAGCGAGTGGAAGAAGGGTGCTATAAATGCAATGGAAAGATGATCCTGAGTCTATGGGGTGTAAATTTTTACAAAATCAGAAATATTAGAGACTCCACATTTGGAAGATTCTGAAAAGAAAAACATTTCACGAGGGCATGCCAGGGTTAAAGAAAATTTATGGTTAATTGAGTTCTATTCTTTGGTTTGTGGCATTGCAAATCAATTGCGAATAGAAATAGATGGATCAGACATTGGACTTTGTTTAAGGTAAATGATAAAGAATCGTAAATGATCACCAAAACAACTGTACTTACATGCAAATTTTTTAGGGAGGAACAACAACTGAATCTTGCTACTCATGGTTTCTTGTGGGAGAAGCAGACTTAAGTAGAAAGTAGATTTGGGAGAAAGGACTTACAACAAGAATATCATCATGCAGGATGTTTCCAAATGCTTTTCATTGTTAATGTGAAGCTTGGTTCAGCAACAAGGGATCACATTAGTCACATTGGCAGTCTTGTTCGGAGAAAAAGTCATAATCCCTGCATGAAAATGTTGGACAGCAGTGATAACATGTAGGAATTAGAAAATACTCTAGGCATTTTTATAGATTTAGATATCAAACACTTTCCTCTGGTCATTACATTTCAGAAGTTTGTGATAATGTTGGATGGGGGTGTAAAGTACCAATCTTCCCAAAATAGATGTCTTGAAGAACAAGGATACCAGTTACGAAAGAAAGAGTCTACTTCAAATGAAGAAATTGGTGAAGAAGTGGATTTAATAAAATCGGACTTTCATAATGTCTCTACGGTGGATGATGAGATACTTTCTCCCCTACACCTGCAATGAACAAGAAGCTGAGAAAGTTAATGAATTGTTGAAAAAGCTCCGGAGAGGACTCTATAACGGTGTGTGGAGGGAGCTAAGCATGCTGAGATATGCATTGTTCAACCAGGGAAGAACTTGCACAAAATCAAGCAAAAGCATGGGCACATAGGATCACAAGCCCACTCTTATGAGTCTCCCAAAATTTCTTCCAAGGAGGACCTGTTGACTTATGTAGTGACACGGATGTATTGGCAAAAGTGCATGAGTAGACAACATCTTAAGAACCAGCTTTCAGATTCAAATGGTTAACTGTTACCATAAACTGTGAGGTTTCAAGGTTGTCCTATGTTGTTTCCAGACTTTGCATTGTTAAGTACAGCTGTTCAATTTTCTGGTTATGAAGTGTGTATGATAAATGTTCTTCATGTTGAGCGGCATCTACTTGGAGTGGATAAGTTTCAGCTAAGCCTTGGTATATGCCATGATGAAACCAGAAAGATTTCAGGTTGTCTTTTGGGGATAGCAACTGATTGGAGTTGGAGAGGATTGTATCGTCTATCTCTTATTGGAGGTTGGCTTATTGATGAACTCCCATCATCCTTGTTCACTGTCATGACTTAGGACCATCATTGTTCACATTCTTGGGAATTCATACAGATTTGGATGGACATTGGGCATTGGTGGCATGATAACAGACATCTATCCCTATACTTCTCTTTGGTGTGAGAGAGATGATTTCGGATCCATTAATCAGCTTGATAGTGGAAATGCATCAAAATAACAAAGTTGCAGGCTTCAGCACTGGTGGTTGCATCCAAGTGGAGCAGCAGAGTTATACTTTGCCAAATATTAGTTGTGATGTTCTTATGGTTGGTTTGTCTGAGGTTAAGGGCCGTGAAGAAGAACTACAGGTTTATCTAGAAGGTTCCATGATTACGCACTCCAATTATCTGGAGGTGGATCGAGAAACATTCACACTCAATGGTTCCAGGATTGATAAGATTAGAGATGGAGTTTGGAAGAGAGATATTTATCTCAGAGTTGCGCAGCAAGATGGCAGAGCAGTGATTCTGAGGTTGGTATGGGATCCTGGCATTCAATGTTGGTATGCCGGTGCAGATTGCTTGAGGACAAGCAATCTCTAGGACGGGAGGACTGTAATGATCCCAATATGTGGCCGAGTCAGCCAGCCTTAAATATTGAATAAATAAATGAATTAGTGAAATTATTAGATAAATGTCTCAAGGGCCAACTTTGATGACATGGGAATCTAGGCTGACTTAGTATGAGAGATATTAAATAAGTATTTGAAATTTTAGTGAATGACAATTAATAAATAATTCATGTATCAACTTGGCCGACTTGGAGGTGCCTAAACTAATTATTCTGGCTGAGCCGACATAAGGACATGCATGTATAAATATAGGTCGGAGACTTGGAAGGAGGCATTGAAGAATTCATTCAGCAATTGCATTAAACAAATGCACTGAAGGATCTCAGACACAAACCTGAGACTTTCTTCACAGAAAGAACGAAATCCCTACCAAACTATCTGCTCAGTTCGTAGCTTCATTACTATTGCCAAACCACCAATAGATTTGCATAGCATTTCCAGGTTGAGAGGTTAACTAGGTGAACTCCCTCTGATTACGAGTTCATCATTTTGGCCATCTATCTACAGCAACGCCAACAGAGCATTCACAGCCTTAGGAAAGAGGCAGCAGATCGGTAGTGGAGGTTGTCAACCAAGCTCAGTCAGTGCCCCTTTAAAGTGCCAATATCGTATCTGGTAATCTGAAGGGAAAGCGGCAGTTAGAAGAGCATTGGAAAAGCCAATTTCATAGCTAGCACATCGCAGGAACCAGTCTTACCGATGCTGATAGCGCAGATGGTGTAGAGTGATTTAACAGTATGGATTTACATCCCTTAAAGTTGAAGTTGCATAGTTGAAATAAGTCTGATTGGTTGTATTGAATGAATGCATTAGGTGATTGTTTCCTCGGAAACTAGTCTATAGCTATAATTAAATGAAGAGGCCTAATTGTTGTGTATCAAATCCCTCTGAGCATATGTACTAATGGGCAGAAACATCATGTTTGAATCTGATTAATATTACAAAAGATTTACAAATTTTATTGTAACTGATTACTTTTTTTAGTATTTCCATTCAAAGTCTTCAGAAGGATATTTCAGCTACGCCAAAAACCCGGACTGATGGTGAATGGCACCCACCAACGTTAAGATTGGGGTTTTCAACCCACCAGAGTGCTAGCAAAGGCCAACCCCCTCATGGACACATGGCATGGGTGGGTCCCACTCCTAGGATGTCACAACCCACCACACTCCGCAAGGTTGACCTTGAAACCTCGGCTCTAATACCAAGCAAGGCAACCACCACGCCAAAAGCATGAACTGATGTTGAATGGCACCCACCGGCATTAAGAGTGGGCCTTTCGTCCCACCACAGTGTCAGTAGAGGCCAGCCCCCTAGTGGATACATGGCCACTCAATCATGGGTGGGTCCCAATCCCAAGTACACGCTCAGTGGGAATCCGCACCACCGCAGAATTTAGGCTACGCCATCACATGAACTATCCAAAGACCAATGGGTCTTTAATATTGATATGATTGGGGTGGCTTCTAACAAGCAAGGCCACCTTTTTTGAGATGGATAAATGACAGAAGTGATGCAGGAGCATCGATCCCTCTCTCATTTCTTTTCTTCATGTGTCTAATTTTGGTTTCATGTTTGATTTGTTAAGTCAAATTTTGGTTTGACAATCTGCCTTACAAGACTCCATTGGGAGTAAGGAAGTTTTTGGAAACCAATTGGAAAGTAGACAGTTGGTGACAAGACCAATGTAGGAACGAACCGTCCTGTTAAAGGGAGGAAGTTTTATGAAGAAGTGCTTGACTTTGCATGGAGAATATAGTATCAAGGAGATGAGAACCATGTGCATCTGCAGAGCTTGATTATCAGCACAGAGCATCGTAAGAAGAATGGTTGACCGAAGAAGAATGCGTAAGGTTGTGTTAGAACTTTGTGTGTAGTTTACCAAATTCGTATTACAAAAGACAAATGAGTATTTGGGAATGGGTTTTTGATTTGTGGAATGATTTTCTATCCAATTAATGTAATGTTTGATTCATCGTGTTAAGCTTCTATGGCAACAATGACTTCCTGGTTTATATAATATTCCTATCGTCTCTGTGTTAGACTTTGGTTGTATCTGTTACTGTGTTATAGCGTTGCCCTCCTATAGTAGTTTCCTTCAATTGTTAACATTTTATGGAAATTCATACCTTTCTACAAGTTGTAATTATCATTCTGAGTTCCTATCACTTCTATCAGTAGAGTTGTCTGGTATTTGGTTTTGATTTTAGAGTTCGTCTCTATCAAAAAGAGAGATATAGTGTTACATGCACAATAAAATTGCCCTTTAAGCCAACAAAGTGCATCTTTAATTTGATACAGGTAGTCCAATTTGCATAATAGTTTGGAAAGAGTAATAAAGCGACTTAATTGTACCAAAATTACTACATAGTCGTATATCTCCTTTTCCAACTATTAATCTCTCCCAATTGAACCATTGCGATTTGTGTGCTTTCTGACCTCTCCAACTCATTTTCAACTAGAGTGGTGTCTTCATAAACCCAAAATTGAGAAAATGCATTTTTTTTAAAAACATCACTACTTCATTACCAACCTCTGTAGACGCACATATCAAACGTGTTTAGAATCTTGTGCCACGCTCGAAAGATGAAAAGAGTCGGATTGCTTGGTGAACTAATGACATCGCTTGCATTTCTCTTTTTTGAGAATCTATGGCCACTTGCAAGGATTCATCGCAAGTCCTAGGTGGCCATGTCCCAGGAGCTTGGCCTCCTTTACATTTAGCTTGAAGTGACACTTTTCCAAAGGTCCCTACAACTCTGTGTTACATGGGGACACGTCCCTGGCCTAAAACCCCCCGTTTCCGGAACGAGGACGTTTTTGGGATGTGGGGACGGCTAGGGGACGTCCCCACGCCGTCCCCAATTTTCAAAAAATGACAAGGGACATCCCGGAAACTCGGGGACGTCGCCCAAAATTGGGGGGACAGCTGGAAGTCCCCAGGACGGTTGGGGACACCTTGGAAGTCCCCGGGACGGATGAGCGTCCCCAATAAGATAGGTTGCATCAGTACTTAAAAAACACATTTTTCTTTTATAAAACCCTTTCTTTTTTTATTTTAAAGTTAGCCCCTCCTCCCAAGTTTTCCCTATTATGCTTATTATTGTTTGGTAGTTAATTCCTAATATTTGGGGTCCTCTGATTAGTATTTGGCAACATTACATTAAGAATTGTTAAATTAAGAATGTTGTTACAGTCATGCTACACGCTCAGAATCATATAGCAGACCGTTTGCAAGGTTTTGGGAAAGTATGAAAAGATTAAAGACCTGGAACATGCATCTTTATGTCATTTTGTGGCAATACATCAGTGCTAGGTTAGTTTTGTGCTGTTTTGGGTCCTTTGTGGAAGATTTGGTGAAAAGTGGAGGTTGCATCAAGGTGCCATCTTGCTGTAACAGACCTATATCATGATCGGAACTGTGTAGCAAACTTGTTCATACAATGAACTGGAGGTGTAGTTTCAGGGGAGTAACGGAGTAACCCCAATTTAGATCATTGGAGAATGTTGTCTAGAGTGAGAAGAGCATTGGGAGACATATACTTGATCCACTATCTGTAGCAGCCCTTTTTGGCGTCGATGTCAAACCTACAACAGTCAACTCCAACACAGTTTCCAACGTTTTTCATGTTAGAATTTCAAAGGAATGTTATTTCATAGACTGGCACTAATGTGTAAATGATTATCTTCCAAAGCAATTGTAACACTATGCCTATAATGTGTACACCAATAATTTATATCAAACTTAAATGATAGTAGTGTGCTTCAGTTTGGAAGGTAGGTTATTTTTCTTGTTGCTATTGACAATGAAGTTTGAATTATGTTCTTGGGTGTATTTCAATTTTGTATGTTTTTTATTTTAATATTACATGCATATTGACAATGAATTCTGAGTTATGAATGCATATTGTGTATTGAGTTCGAAAATTGAAATGTTGTATGAGAGGTTCTATGAGTATGATGTTTAAATTTTAAATGGCATGCTTTTATATGAATGTAATGTATATATGCAAATTTCCCTATATTTTTAAAATTTCCCTATATTTATATAGTCGTCCCCTGCCATCCCCAAACTTGGCAAAAATAATTGTCGTACCGGAAACCTGTCCCTTGTCATCCCCGTCTCGAAAACTTGTGGTAACACTTTTACAAATTCAAGTGGCCAAATTGCACCACTAGATGTAGGTGGTCGATGTTTAGGATACACAAGGAGCTTGGGTAGACTTCACTAGTTAAAGGTTGGTGATAAGAGTCTCCAAGGTATTCTATCAAGCCTTGAACGTACAAAATTATGCTCAATAAATCAAACACATTAAGGATGTAGATTAGCACATTTTTAATCTACCTTTGGTTTTGAATGCCTTTGTTCAACATTATAAAAATATATTTTCAAAGCTCAAGATCCAAGAGGGAGTGTTGATGTTTGTAGCCGCAAGAGATATCCTAATTACCTGCATGGTGCTCTTTCATATACTTGTGTTTGGAAATATGAAGAGACGTGTTTGAGGGTATGAAGAGACATGCATTTGGAAATATGAAGAGACGCACATTTGGAAAATGAAGAGACTTTCGATTATGATATGAAGTCCCTCAATTCAAGATATATATCATTGCTTTGTGTGATGAGATGATTGTATTCAGTTAGAAGCATTGTACTCAGACCTCTATTATTTAATAAAAGAGATATACTTTTTGGTGTGGCTGGGTTTTTACCTCGAGTAGGAGGGTTTTCCAGGATAAATCTTTGTGTCTCAGGTCTTTATGTGTTTTTGATTTACCTGTTATTTATTTATGCTATTTTGGTTCTAGAAAACTTAACAGGAAGGATAGGAAGTGGTATGTTGATACTCCTACAATTATACCCCAAGAAAATGGATAGAGAGGGCTTTAACCCTATTTCTTATGATAAAAAAACTAAATTATAGATGGTCCCCCCAATATCAATCTTTTATTTCAGCCGAACACTTTCAAATTGTTTGGAAAGTAGTATTGTTCCCCAAGATTGTACACTTTGCTTGGTGGGTGAGTTACCAAGATTTTCCAATTGGCAACCATTTTTCCAATCCTTTTAAATCAAATCCATTTACTTGGCATAATGTTTTGGTAGATGATGGGGCCGCATTTTTGCCTGAATTTTAGATGGTCCCCCCAATATCAATCTTTTATTCCATCCAAACACTTTCAAATTGTTTGGAAAGTATATTGTTCCCCAAGATTGTACACCTTGCTTGGTGGGTGATTTACCGAGATTTTCCAATTGGCAACCATTTTCCCAATCCTTTTAAAATCAAATCCATTCACTTGGCATAATGTTTTGGTAGATGATGGGGCCGCATTTTTGCCTAAATTTTCCTAACTATGCCATGCTTTCAATTAGTGATTCTTTTTTGTGTCTAGAAAGATAAGTATACTACTTTATTTGTTAATAATAAATATTGTTGTTAATTCCATTTTTTCTACTCTCTCCATGTCATTGGTTGTTTCTAATGTCCTTGTGCAAATTCAAATTCAAAGCAACTAAGTGACCTTGGAGGTGCAACACCTTTAGACTTCCTTGATCACAAGGGAAATGTACCTTGAACTATTGCTAGAGATATTGCACACTTTGACTCCTTGCAGCAAATACCCCACAAGGGCCAGAAACAAGGCCACTCCCAATTTGCTCACACAACTTTCAAAGTCATCGAAGAAGATCTTCTCCACTGCCATTTGGGCAGCTATCTAGCTGGTCTTTACCTATTTTGACCATCAAAGAGGATGGTCATTGCTTGCTTGCATGCCTCATGCATCCTCTCAATGGTGTGGTTAGGCCCCTTGAGCAACCAAGGCAAGTTTCCTTGCCTGGATTTCACCATTTCACTATCGAGGATTTTTTAGTTTCCACTGCCTGGCAAATCAAGATCTGCAACTACAAGAGTGCCTTAAAGAGGGAGAGGACACCAGTCCCACTGGCCGGGAGCCTATGGATGATGGAAAGAACATACATAATGGAATATGATGTAACCCTAATGGCCAAGACCCCTTCTTGTCCACCAATTTTATAGAGTTAGCTGGGTAATTTTGGTTAGAATTTTATAAACTTTAAGTTGTCATTATGTAGATATTTGTTTCCGTTTTGAAGGGGTAGCATTCGATGTAATGATTGTTTCCTTTGGGCAACGCAATATTTTGTTTGCCCGCTTGACCAGATTGCTTGTCTTTCGAGGCAAGATGCCATTCCATCTACACTTTTTGACGATGGGCTATATTTATTCACATTGGTTAATATTGTATGAATCTGTTTCATTCCAAATAAAATATATAAATTACAGCAAAACAACCCCAAAAAATCTCCCGCCTTGTATACATTCTAAAAAACAGTCAAACAATAAATCACTAGCTGGCTTACAACATACAGCAAAAAAATTCTCATGCAAACAAGAGCTGATGGAATAATAAATAAGAATTAGGATATAAAGTTTGAGGCTAAATATTTAATCCCCTTAAATTTAATATTATCAAGACCGGTTCGAACGCATTTAATTTATTTTAAGGATTTAAGTCTTGAAGTTATATGCACTTAGTTTTAGACAGATTTTTCATTACAATGAACGTTTTGAGAGTTCTGATTTCTTTTATTGTTTTTTTACCCTAACGTGTGTTACTGTAAAATAAACATTCAATGCACAATCAATAAATGACAATGAAAAGTAAATAAATTCGGGTTTGGGACTTTGAGAGATATGCACCTGCAACTTTCTTTTGAATCCATTTTTCAACGAGCATTCCGGCTCCAATGCCTGCAATAACGTAGGCTCCGTAGTACAGAATAGCGTTGGAAAGCGATTTGCGAGGAAGAAAATAATATTCAGGAATCTGTCTGAGTTTTCTGCGCCTTTTAATGGGTTGCGATTCAGCCGGCGTCCCTAACTTTTTCCAGTCTACTACATCATCTTCTGCTTCTGCTTCACTTCCTATCGTAGATTTATTTTTGTTTTCGTCCCCTTTTACTGGTTCTGGTGCCGCCATTAATCGATTCAAGTGGCCGATGAAATGGTGTTTTGGGGGTGTTTATGAATTAAATTTAGGGGTTTATGAAGTCTGGAACGTGCAAATTTACAAATTTCACTCGCACCCTTGAAAAATGATCGAAGTGAGCAAAAGTTTCCTGTGGAGATTGTCTTACTTGTGAGATTGTCGTGGCTTTCACAAAGTGGCTTGAGATGGATGTTGCCTTCTCAAAGGCTCTAGAGGGTTAAGGCTTATTAATATGCAAATACAAGGAATTGTATTTTGCTAAGTGGATTGTCAAGGTTTGTGATGACAATGAAGCCTAGAAAATTTTGTTGAAGAATTGATTTTCATTTTGTTTGTCATAGAGAGGAACTACGTAGAACAGCCCTAATTTATATTTCCTTGTGATCTCTCGTGTTCCTATTAAAATCATTAGTGCTTTTGTTCCCAAAAGTATCTATTAGCGCTTGCACTAAAATAAGTGCAAGGGTTAGTCGATAGGAAGAAATATGTCAATTAATATAATTTAAAATGCTAAATTATTACAATAGCTAATATCTAAATTAAAAGTCAATTGTGTAAAGACAAACATTTGAAAAAAAAAAGAATATTATGTATTTTTAAAATTAAGATACTTGAAATACACATCATTTCTTAGATTTCTTCAACTTTACAAAATAAATTATTGGAACAATATGAAATGCATACCTGAATTTGACCCTTCATGTGACAGTAGAACAATGAAATCCTCAGAAAAAGAAAGAAAGAGACTCATGTTTAGGCTTCCATAATTAATAGATTTTGAATTAGTTCAAAACTCATCCAGAAACCTAGCAAATAAGAACAAAAATATTCAATAAAGACTGGAAGCTTAATTTTCAAAATAAAGCAAAATACAACCTGCTATTTAATATTTTGGGAAGTTTTAAAATGGTTGAAAGTCCATAAAAAGTAAGCTTAAGGTTGCCAAATCTTCAATAAAATATTCAGGTGCATGCTTGTTTGTCAAAGCTTTGCCAGCAAAAAAATTATCCACATGGTTATTTCCATTGTGAGCCAAATATTATTCACAAAAATAGTCTAATTGATGAAAAACCTCTTCTTCTATTTACACAAACAATGATGCCATATGAATCGTTAGGGCCCCAAATAAAGAGACAAAATGCTTACCTTTTATCAAAATGGTACTTAATGTAAGTTGACAAAATGCTCGATTTGACATATACATGTTACTAGGTCTAGAAAATTGAATTTGCACATATCAAGTTTGGAAATAAAGCTCCGTGAGAATCATTCATGCTAAGAAGAAATTATTAAAGGATGAGTTAGTTCACTTGATTGGTTAGATTATCCAAAGATGACTATGTTGTCATTTATGCATTATAATTCTACTAGATCCATGTTCCCTAGGTTTTGTTGAAGTTCATTCATAGATTGTGCTATTACATTTATATTGTATGCATAACTCATGGGTCACCTCTACTTTAAAAAAAAGTGTAATACCCTCTTTGAAAATATTCTTCTCTAGTGCTATAGCCAATTTTCCCACCTTTGGTAGGACTCTTGTGATGATTGGGTGCCAAATTTGGGGTTATGAGCAACTTATACTATTGCAACTTCCTTAGTAAGATAAATCCAATGACTACTATGTTGCACGAGGGTGCCAAAATAATTGGTTCCAAAATGGGGTTGTTGACCTCCTATAATAACATTGTGATTTTCTACTGAGTCAAATTCATTGATATGTATAATTGTTAATGTTTGTAGATGGTCTTTCTATTTAATATTGTTGCATATGATAAATAGTACAAACATGTGTTACTCAATAAATCAATATGATCTAAGCTTATAATTGTAAATAGTTAAGAAGAATATACAAAATTGTTTTGAAATGAAATAAAACTCAACAAATAGCAATGGAAAGGGACATACCTAAAGATTTTGCACAAATTGTGTTTTGTTGTCAGCAATGCACGTAATAAGATTTTATCATACATCTCCTACCTTCAACATCGACACATAAGAATATAGCCAAAGTGTCACACAATATTCAAATTTTAATTATTTCTACACCACCCGATAATTGTTTTAAAACAGATTGACAATTATCTTTTAAATTACATTTTCCACTTTAAGGTTGTTGCATGGACTATCTTCCACTAGAAACATAGGTTTTGGAGCCAATCTTATTTCAAATATAGTTAGGTTTCCCACTCAATTTTGTACTTTTTCATGGAAGAATATACCATTATACTTGCCATAAAATCACCCATTTTTGTTCATTCCTTGCCCACAGAACATGATAAGTAGTCATCATATATTTTTGGCATGACAATAAATAAAAAATGCAAAACCTCTCCAAATCCATTGTAATACTACAAACCTTCAATTCTTAAACCATTTCTATGTTGAACCACCCTAAACCACCTTTGAATAGTATAGAAATTACATTTAGTTATGCCAAATTGATCTTTCTATGTCAAAAATTGCCTCCATGTACGAAAAACCATGAGTCTCAAGCTAAAACCACCCCCGAGTCATCAAAAAACCATAGTCTATAGCACAAAACTATCCCTAAATCATAAAAAATGAGCATTGGAAGTTCAAATCTCCTTGAAACCACCATTTATGCAGTAAAAGTTGTGTTTTAATTGCATAAATGAAACTATGTCATAACCAACCTTGTTAAATTCTCTATAAACAAGCATCTCACAACATCAATCTAAGACCATGTGTAGGGATTAACTATATATAAAGTAAGTATTCCTAAACAACAATATGAGGTTCTATGTACAAATTAAGTATGCATCAAATATAGTTGAAAGAAATTAAGATATATAATTTCTAACATTTTTTTATTTTTTTATTTAGGATTAGTAGTATTACACCAAATAGAAAGTAAAAGTACATACAATAATATGAAAGTAGCCACATCATAAAATCTTATCCAATAGAGATACAGAAATAATAATGAAGGCATCGTCCTTAAATAAACAAGATTTACATAAAGCTTGACTTTTATATTTTATTTGAGTCACTTAAAAATTAATAATAATATATCTTCTATAGTCATATATGATAAATGTGAT
>MU224826.1:47202-72167 GCA_018584345.1 Thuja plicata
ATACCATTATTGCATCAATTCCTTAAGCTAATTTTAAGTCTTTGTTTGGTGACTCATATAGAACATGATGGTTTTCATGGTCATACTTACAAAATTCATCTTCCTCATATACATCTAGCTAGTCTGCGTTGTCGTGTTCATAATACTCGGGTGTACCCTCCTCTTCCTGGAATTCCTTCTCACATTCAAGTGTCGTAGCAGAACACAAATTAATTGGTTGTGAGGCAAGTAGTATATGCCACAACAAAATGAAACTTGATGAAGATCCAAATGACCTTCCTCGAGGGATCAGGAGTGTGGTTTTTTAAGCATCCTTTGATTACATTTTTGGAAACCATTTGTTTATCATTTGTGTAAGAATGGATCTAATACCATGTAAGAATTTGCATATAGCAATGAACCAAGGGTCTAGAGGCCAATGAATAGAACAAAGACAAGAGAGATGATATAGAAAAGAACAAATTGTATTCTCATCAATGATGCAATAATGAACCAACTAGATACAATAATGGATGAGTAACTAAACATAATGATATACAATGTAGAAGTATATGCTTATGTAAGCAGGGCATGATAACTTATCACCCCCATAAGGTGGAAGCACATGTCCACCAAAGGTGGATCATCCTGCATTGGCCATCAAGTATGTGTAATGTATGGAGGATGGACAAATAAAGAGAAACCCCCTTAAATATGTCTCCCAAATCTCAAATGTGAGACTCCACAAACAATGAGCCAATGTTTGGAAAGTGGGAATACCAATCAGGAAGACAAATAGATATCTCTTATAATAACTCATTAGAATCACCAATAAGATATGAATGTGTGATCTCAACTAGAGAAATAGGAGTTGTTGTTAGAGTAACTGGGAGGGGGGGTGAATCAGTGGCCTCAACCATTAATCCAATAAATCAACCAAAAATCTTTATACCACAAATATAAACCTCTAGTTATCTTCAGTCCTACAAGATGTCTGCCTTTAACTAATCTTATCAAATAACTACTACTCAGAGTATATTGTTTATCCTTTTTCTTAAGCTTTACCAAATAGCAATCTAGCCTTTAGCGAAATATAGTAAATAACTTAGTGTTTACCGATCAATACTATTTTAGTAATGTGTAAAGCAAAACATCAAAGAAATGAACCATATACACATTTGACACATGGATTTTTAATGTGGAAACCCTATAAGGGGAAAAACCACTTGGGACCGGTAACCCAAAATTTTCACTCTTCTTAAGTGAGCTCAGTGAAGAGCCAACCATGTTAAAGGTTACAAACACACTGTTAAGTGTGACCTTGTTAGAGGATTTAAAACTAACAGTTTGTCACTTGATATCTGGCATTCACAATGCTATCTTCATGAGAAACCTTTTTATACTCCTTGGGATGTATCTTAATATGTAAAGGATGGTTAGATCCTCCTCTGTTAAGAGATTTTCAGAATCAATGGTTAAACTGAAACAGTATATGATATGTTCATAAATATAATTTAATCTCGCAGATGTTCAAACCTATTGTAAGCTCATAAAACCTTTCTGATCAATGTTTATCTTATGTTCCTTTTCTCCACTTATTTTTGCTTGATGAATGGTGTTGCTTCTCTGTTGCTCGGTGTCTGCAGAAATCTTTAGCTCTATTCTCCAGCTTGTATGATCAGGTCTGTATGAAGACTTCTATCTTCACCATAATTCTCTTCAACATTCCTCTCTTTCATAATGAATTAGCTTGTCTCTTTTATAGAAATGATTTCACCATTTCTAAGTCCTTTTCTTTCTTGTTCTTGACGTGATCTGCAAATCTCACCATTCTTTCTTTAAATCCTTCTTTAGTTTTATCCCGTAGATTTCTTCTTGACAACTGGAATAAAACTAGCTTTAAATCTCTAGCTTATCTTAAGATTTTAATTGGTCGTTGAAAACAATGTAATCAAATAGTTAACTCTATTTTCAGCTCCTACTAGCTAAGTCTTTTGTCATTTCTAAACTTTAGTTCTGATCAGTGTTTAACTCCAATTTTGCTCAGTCTTGACTTCAATTGTCCTCGGGCATCTTTGTCAGTTGCAATTGCCTGTCCGTCGGGCAACACTGTGACTTTCAGTTCTGCTCAGGTATCACTTTGGTCCTGCTCAGTAATGCTTGTTTGGGTATCACTGTGACTCTTGTCGGGGTTCTCTATCCGTCGGTGTGCACTGCCCATCGGTGTTTGTTGTCACTTGGTGTATACTGAACTTTTATGCATTACTGATAACATAACATTTATCTCTTTGGTTCTTTGAAGTCTTTCACAATATGTATATGACCAATCAGAGTATATCAAGTTGACATCAACAACAACACAATACATTAGCTGATTTAATGTATTGCATTAACTTTCAGTAGCCCAGTGATCATCAACTTAACATCTTCAAACATTCAATCAGTTATAGTTCATCAATCTCTCCCTTTGGCATTGATGGAAATGTACTACATAACTAATAATGTAATATGAAATATATCAGTTTTAGTTCATCAATCTCTACCAAACTTATTGTTTTATAACAAATACAAATGTCTAACTCTCGGTAAGCTCTTCTAGATTAGATTTGATTCTTGCAGAGTACTTTCTTCATTCTTCATTCCCTTCACTAGATAGATGTAGAAACTTCTGATCCTGTCTCTCCCTTTGTTGTATAATCTCTTTTCCCTTAGATGGATGTTTCCTAGAATCTTTCTCTGATTTTTTCTTTCCCTTTGACTGTTCCTCTTCTTGATGGATGATTGTGATAGAGATTTCATATCTCTTTTTCCTTTGACAACAATATAATCCATATTCATTTAGTACATCTCTCCCTTGAATACTTCTGATAGATATTTCATATGGATATAATCTCTCCCTTAAGTCATCTCTCCCTTTGACAATAATGCCAAATTAAATCTCTCTCTTTTTTCATAATCTATTCCTTGAATTTCCTTTCCATCTGCAATACAATAACTCTGGTGTTCAGTGCAGATAAGTACCTTTTTGTGTACTGATATATCTTTGTAGTCCATCTCTTTGCTTGCATCAACATGAATGATCTTCTGATTATGTGTAGGCTGATGCAGCCTCCTAGTCAACTTAGTGACCAGTAGACAAGGGTCGGACCCCTACTCTCTTTCTCAGGTACTCAAATCTATCTTTAGGCAATGGCCTTGTGAATATGCCTGCTAATTGTTCCTTGGATTGAACATATTCCAGTATCACATCTTTCTCTTGCACTTGTTCTCTTAAGTAATGATGCTTGGTAGCAATATGTTTTTTCATAGCATGCATGACAGATTTCTTTGAAATGTTTATTGCACTAGTATTATTACAATAGATAATCACTGGGTCAAGAATTTTCATATTCATACCTTCCAGTAATTGTTTGATCCATGCAATGTTAGAGAAATTTGTAGCAGTAGCCACATATTTTTCTTCTGCAGTGGATTATGAGATGCATCCTTGCTTCTTACTTATCCATGCAACAAGTGTGTCACCCATAAAGAATGCTCCCCCTGTTGTGCTCTTTCTATCATCTAAGTTTCCAGCCCAACCAACATCTGTATAGACTTGAAGCTTAAATTTGCCTTCTCTTTTATACCATAAGCCATAGACTTCGGTATTCTTCAAATATCTTAGAATTCTTTTGACAACAGTCATGTGTGATTCCTTGGGATTAGCAGAGAATATTGCAACTATTCCAACTGCATGTGCTATATCTCATCTAGTATGCACAACATACATGAGTTTGTCAATCATAGATCTATATAGGGTCTGATTTACCTCGGTTGACTTGTCATCCTTTGTTATCTTGCATCTAGTTGCCATAGGTGTTCCAACTGGCTTAGAGTCTTCCATCTTGAATATCTTGAGAATTTCCTTTATGTATTTGAATTGTGTGATGTATATTCCTGCATGCTGTTAAAGAATCTGTAGACCAAGAAAGAATTTTATATCCCCAAAGATTGACATCTCAAAATTTTTCTCATTTCAACAGAAAATAATTTGCATAACATATCATTACCACCAAATATGATATCAACAACAAATATTTCAGCAATCAAAATATTATCATCAGTCTCTTCTTTTAAATAAAGATTATTGTTTTCACTTGTTCTTACAAATCCAATACTTATGAGATAGGAGTGAAGTCTTTCATACCATGCTCTTGGTTCTTGTTTCAATCCATACAAGGCTTTGTGTAGTCTACAAACCATGTTTCTCTTGTTAGGATCAGCAAACCCTTATGGTTGTTCAATGTATACCTCTTCTTCTAGTATTCCATTTAGGAATGAAAATTTTACATCCATTTGGCATACCTTGAATCCTTTGTATGCAACATAAGAAAGTAGAATTCTGACTCCTTCTATTCTAGCAACGGGTGCAAAGGTTTTTCCATAGTCAATACCATCTTCTTGTGCATACCCTTTGCATACTAATCTTGCTTTATCCTTGTGACTTCTCCATTCTAATTCAATTTATTTATGAATATCCATTTGGTACCAATGACATTCTTGTCATCTGGTCTAGGTACTAATGTCAATGTTCTGTACTTCTTAATCTGCTCTATCTCTTCATTCATAGCACTGATCCATTCTTCATTTTCAAGTGCAGTATTCACAGATTTACACTCAAAATCACAAATTAAACATATAGTATTCAGTGACTTACTTTTTGTTCTCATTCCAACCATTTTGTCTCCTATGATCAAGTTCTGTGGATGGTGCCTTCTGACATACTTGGAAGTACCAGTTCAGCTCTTTGTTCATCATTTTGATCATACTTGGAAGTACCAGTTCATCTCTTTGTTCAGCCCACTGAAGCCTGTGACTTGTTGACATCCTTTGATAGAGCCATTAGCCTACCTAGATGGGGGAGATAGACAAATCTGGCGCCCTACTGGCCTACAGCGGAAGTGGGGACATTAAATATTAGCACAATTTTAATCTACCTTTTGTTTTGAATGCCTTTGTTCAACATTATAAAAATATATTTTCAAATCTCAAGATCCATCCCTTGTTCACGAGGAGACACTCGTACATTGCTTAGCTGAGATCTCTTGTTGTCTTTCCACCAATCAATTAATAGCCTAAAATGAAATCCTTTTAGAGGAGGACTCCCATTAAGATTGTCATGGTATGGCTAATGACAAAGGTCCTAATGTGATGGTTTCCCTTGTGAATTCTACGAACTTATTTAGGAAGATGTTGGCTCTATGAGCACAAGGTTTCTCTTGAAGGGTTTTAACTCTAGTTCTTTAGGTTTCATTGTCAAAAAAGAATATATTAAATTCATATCTAAAGATGGGCATCCTAATTTTATATGCAATTAGAGGCCCATCATGTTGTTAAACATCTCCTATAATATCAATGTCAAGGCTCTAGCACTCCATATTAGGCATATCATCCCACTAGTTGTCATGCGAAAGAAAATTGGTTTTATAAAAAGAAAACATATTTCGGGCAATGTTATTATTGTTAGGAAAGGCATGCAAGGGGATAGAAACTGTAACCAAAACATGTTTTATTAATCAAGATAACTTTGAGAAAACTTGTCACAGAATTGTATGACATTTTATTGTAGCCATGATTAGGGATCTTTCCTTTGGCTCCAAGCTTATACAATCAATTAAGATATTGTTTACGAATGCTTTTGCACGCCTTATAGTCAACAACATTGAGTCTAAGCAATTTAGCCTCTTGAAATCTATTAATCAAGGGTTCCCTTTGGCACCCTTTTTTTATGCATTGGTTGCTAAGGGCTTCAACTATCTTCTTATAGAATACTATTTCACTAAGATAGGCCAATAGGATCTCCATCCCTACCAACAATTCCCTTAAACTTATCAACAAAAATTTTGTTGACAATTCATTCCTTGCTCTACTTGAGGATGAAGATTATACTAAGCAATATTTCAAGTGTCTTGACACTTTCTACATAACCTTTAATTCCAACATACAATGGAATAAACCTAGTATTATAAAAATATCCTTCCTTCGCCACCAACATTGCTTCATTTCTTGGATGGAAACATATTAGTCATGGGGATATTTTCAAGTTCTTTGGGATCCCCTTTGACTTTCAAGCTTTCCAATCGACACTATTACAAAACATTATTGATCAAGTAAGGCTAAGTTGGCATACCAGGTTACTAAGCCACTCTTATTTGTTATTAAATTCTAGACATAGTCCAAAATACTTGAGGCCACACACATTTATTACCCCCTAGATATATATCTTCTTAATCTACATATTACAAGGTTGAAAAGCTTCTACAAAGTTTCCTCGCGGTCATTTCATGCCAACACACCAACTTTCACAAAGTGGCTTGAGATGTATGTTGCCTTCTCAAAGGGTCTAGAGTGTTAAGGCTTATTAATGTGCAAATACAAGGAATTATATTTTGCACTAAGTGGATTGTCAAGGTTTGTGATGACAATGAAACCTAGAAAATTTTGTTGAAGAATTGATTTTCATTTTGTTTGCCATATAGGGGAACTACGTAGAACAACCCTAATTTATATTCCCTTGTGATCTTTCGTGTTCCTATTAAAATCATTAGTGATTTTGTCCACAAAAGTATCTATAAGGCTTACAACCCAACAACTCATGCCTTAAATGCTTTGGACATAGCTTTTGGACTAGGCTCCCTATCAAACAATGATCCTTATGGTGGGCTACCACAAATGTTTTTCAGGATAAACCATTGGCTATCATTCCTTAAATGCACTATACTATGTTTTTAAGAAAAGGAGTTAGCATATCTGAGATATATATATATATATTCCAAAATTGATTTATTCTATTACCCATAGTAAAATTTAAGTTCGATTATGAGGATGTCCCTTCTCAAAATTTGCCAAAACTTATGTGCACTTGGTACAGGGGCACTCATGCCTCCAATTGACAAATGTGATAATTGGAGTAATTTTTTTCTAGGTTTCATGAAATAATGTCTTATTAGACCATGTTTGGTTATTAGGAACATATTTTGAGTCATCAGATTAGAAATAATGTCATATTGTGAAAAATTTCAAAAGTTGCACTTGTTGCTAAGCAACTTTTTATTGTCAATGTTGTCATAATGGGCAAATTGTTGTCTTTGTTATTTGTAATTCAAAAGATGGTTACCAGCCATTGTGGAAGGTTGGAAAACTAATAAATAACCCTCTTCCATTGACCACAAGGGTTGATGATGCTTTTGGTGAACAAACAATAACAAAAGTACTCTATTTTTCTACATTTTTACTGGCTTTTCATTGTTACGGTAGTTTGTACGGCTTGGGAATGAAATAAAACTCATTTTTCTTGATGGTACTCTGAATCCTCTTTAATTTTCATTTGGTTTGGTCCATTTTCATCAAGATTTGTGTAAGTTAGAGCAATTTTACCAAAAACTGTCAGAAAACCTAGGTTTGAGGGTTTGAGTGCAAAAAATCATGATTTGAAGCCCATTCCACTGGTGGAAAATTCTCAAACATGGTGGCATGGAGGTATTTAGAGTGCTTTAATGTTTTAGGTGTTTTTAGGAGCAGGGATGAATGTTAGATGTTGATTGGGTGATGCCCTAGGGTGGCAACCACTTATTTTTGGCATGAGAAGAAAGCTATGAGTAGGGTTTGTAATAAGGTGACTTGGTGATTGTTCCAAATGGTGGATTTGACCTTTTCAAACCCTATGTCAAATTAATAAGACTCAGAGATGGAGTTTGGTGGTTTGGGGATTGAATTCCAAAAAGTTATTTTGAGAAACAAGCCTAATTAGGCCTTGTAGCAGAGTAGCAGTCCATTTTTAGGGATTCATTACAAAAAAACCTCCCCTGATTTGAGATATGTTATATAAAGCCCAAATGGGTATCCAAAAGTGGTCTTATATCTTCAATCTCGATACTAGAAAAAAGTTATGGCCAAAAAGGTTGATTTGCTGTACTTTTAGACCTAGTAGGAAAAAGGACAGTCAATTTTCTAGCCATATGTTCCAAAGTAACCCACACTCATTTCCAAAAATGTTGTTAAACATCCAAAAGGGTATCCAAATATGGTTTTATTTTTTTGGTATGAAGCCTACCCTAGAAAATATTTTCTGTCAAACCCTTTTCAAAGGCTACAAGGCTAGAGGCCTAATTGTGAATGAAGTGCTATTAATCCATGTCCTTGTTGAAAGTTAGGTAAGTAATTGTTTGTGGTTGTAAGAGGATTTTAGGCCCTTCTCTGCATCAGCACTCTATTAAGCCATAGTGGAAATGTTGATGATTGTAGCTGCAAGAGATATCATGATTACCTAAATGGTGCTCTTTCATATACTTGTGTTAGGAAATATGAAGAGACATGTGTTTGAGGGTATGAAGAGACATGCGGTTGGAAATATGAAGAGACGCGCATTTGGAAAATGAAGAGACTTTTGTTTATGATATGAAGAGTTTCTCAATTCAAGATATATATCATTGCTTTGTGTGATAAGATGATGTATTCAGTTAGAATCATTGTACTCACACCTCTATTATTTAATAAAAGAGATATACTTTTTGGTGTAGCTGGGTTTTTCCCCTCAAGTTGGAGGGTTTTCCTAGGATAAATATTAGTGTCTTATCGTTCTTTATTTTGTCATGTTTTGCTACTTATTTTAATTCCTGGGGAAACATTAACATGGTATCAAAGCGGGTCTAAGGAAAGGATCCGAATCAGAATAGAACAATTGGATTCTAGAGGAATTGTAATGTCTAATAGGAGTCGAATATGTTGTTCAAAATGAGGGATTCATACGAGAATATGTAGCTGAAGAGCCTTGGATGGTAGAATCTATGATGAAGCCTCTTACCTGGATGGGGAGGATGCTATCATGTTCATCTATGCTTACATGTTCGTCATTCATGTCTATTAGGATAGCAGATGTACTAGCGTTCAAATTTTTCATTCTCTGCCTGCACTATAATTGTGTGATGTTGAAAGATCTATTGGTGGATTGTGAGGAAATTTAGGCGATAAAGAGATAAGTATTTGAATATTGATCATTTATTTTATGTAGTTAATTCATGCTATAATATTGAGAATAGTTAATCATATATGATTTTAGCATTGATATGTATATTTTCCCTTCATGAATAGTTTGATTCTATGAACTATTGCAAATCTCTCCAAAAATGCTTCAAGGATGGATCAAGAAGCAACGAGATGATGAGACACTACATGCAGGCTCTATAGAAATGAACATGCGAACACTGCTCGCACCCATTGGACTGAATTGGTGGCACATAACTTCATCAAAGAGAAAGAACTTATTAAGATTGCCATTGCAATTAGTTTCTTCGAAGAGGAAGAAATGACATTCAGAGGGAGACTATTCAGCTGTAGAAATCAGATTCAGAGGGAGCTTGAGTGGCAGATGAAGAATACCAAATCCTTTGCAGAGGATCAACAAGCTTGTGTAGTAGTGTGACTACAAAAGCTCATTGTTGGACAAACATTGGAGCCAATTTCCTAGTATTGTGATAATCAAAGCCATGAGAATGTTTCCCTTGTTGAGAGGGAGTCTCAGCTGAGAGGGATTCTTAGCATTCAAATGATATTTTATGTTTTTTAATGACTTCTTCTCTAAGAGGGAGAAGTTTGAGGTGCAATCCCTTGTTAATGAGTTCTTCTCTGTGAGGGAGAAGTTTGAGGTGCAATCCCTTGTTAATGCATTCTTCTTTGTGAAAGAAGTTTGAGGTCAAATCCCTTGTTCCACCCTCTAGGATTAGCTATGGTGGATCCACCATCTTGAAGTAGCCATGGTGGATGTCATGTGAGAGAATCCATGACTTATTTTTCTGTTCTTTCACCCTCTGGGAGTAGCCATGGTGACTGCCATGCTAAGATGACAATATTATGTCGAGAAAATTTGTGGTAAAGTTTTGTTGTTGACACACATGGGTGTAGCCATTGTGTTTGTCGTGATGACATGAAATCTGCAAATGATATCTCCTTTTCTAAGAGGGAGTGTTGACTTTTGTAGCTGCAAGAGATATCTTAATTACCTGCATGGTGCTCTTCCATATACTTGCATTTGGAAATATGAAGAGATGTGTTTGAGGGTACGAAGAGACATGCATTTAGAAATATGAAGAGACACACATTTGGAAAATGAAGAGACTTTCGATTATGTTATGGAGGGTCTCTCAATTCAAGATATATATCATTTCTTTGTGTGATGAGATGATTGTATTCAGTTAGAAGCATTGTACTCAGACGTCTATTATTTAATAAAAGAATTATACTTTTTGGTGTGGCTAGGTTTTTCCCTCGAGTAGGAGGGTTTTCCAAGGATAAATCTTTGTGTCTTAGGTCTTTATGTGTTTTTTATTTACCTGTTGTTTATTTACGCTATTCTGGTTCTAGAAAACTTAACAGGAAGGATAGGAAGTGGTATGTTGATACTCCTACAATTATACCCCAGGAAAATGGATATAGAGGGCTTTAACCCTATTTCCTATGATAAAAAAAAAACTAAATTATAGATGGTCCCCCCAATATCAACCTTTTATTTCAGACGAATAGTTTCAAATTGTTTGGAAAGTAGTATCGTTCCCCAAGATTGTACACTTTGCTTGGTGGGTGAGTTACCGAGATTTTCCAATTGGCAACCATTTTTCCAATCCTTTTAAATCAAATCCATTTACTTGGCATAATGTTTTGGTAGATGATGGGGCCACATTTTTGCCTGAATTTTAGATGGTCCCCCCAATATCAATCTTTTATTCCATCTGAACAATTTCAAATTGTTTGGAAAGTAGTATTGTTCCCCAAGATTGTACAATTTGCTTGGTGGGTGATTTGCTGATATTTTCCAATTGGCAACCATCTTCCCAATCCTTTTAAATCAAATCCATTTACTTGGCATAATGTTTTGTAGATGATGGGGCTACATTTTTGCCTATACATTTTAAATCAAGAATATCAAGAGGAGAACAATAGTTAATGTCAACCACATGAAATTGAGAAGATGAATAACCTATACCATGCATATCATGTTTAGGAGGTACATTAATCAAGTTTTTAATGCCATGTTCATTAACACCAAGCCCTGAACCCTTATAACCTTGTTTATCTACCATAGTGTATCCTGTAGTATACCTATCTTGCATAGCATCGATGGGAGATGATTGATTATGATGCTCATGAGAGAATATTGTGTAAGGTGGAATAATAGTTTTAGGAGAAGTTTCTTTGGATTTCCCTTTATTATCACCATGGATAGGATAAGAAGGAGAAGGTAAATCTAGAATTTCTTGTACATCCTCATCTTGTACCATAGTTTGAGCCTTAACAAAAGTATGAGAAGAACTAGGGATGGAGGATGGAAGAATAGGAGTGGGATTATTAGAAATGATTGGATTAGGAAGATTAGGAAGATTAGGTAATGGAGTATCATCTACCAAATTCTTCACATAATCTAAAAGAAAAATAAGTCCACTACACAAGTCCTTAATTAAAGTTTTGAAAGTAGGGAGACTAATATTGGTAAATCTTAAAATAGCATAAGCAAGTGAAACATGAAGATTGACAAACATGATAGAATGGATGACACTCTCATAGACATCATAGGTGCTATAAAGAGATGCTAAAAGAAGGATAATGAGAATAATAGCCATACACCAAAATAATTTCATGATGAAAATGCAAGAAGTGTTTGTGTATATTAGGAATGCAAATTATAATCTAAGATGTCAATCTAACACCAAAGAGAAGGAGTTGTCTATCGCGGGTTCACCAAAATGTAACGTGTAGATTGGGAATGTGTTACCAAAATGTAAAGGATGAAATTGTGTTGTGATGTAGTTTGATTGTTAATTGTTGATTTCCTTAACCCTACTTTATACTTACTTGAATTTAATTGATTGTGTGTTGCAATTATGATTAGGGAGAAGATAAGATGTTTCTCTTTTATTCCCAAATGCACAAATGGGAGATCCAAGTTGATCAACCCCAAGGAAGGGCTAATGCACAAATGAATCAACTATTTGGAAAGGAGAATAACAAGAGAGATACCTTAAATTCTGTTAATTATATGTATATAAATGATATATGACAGTAATTGAAGGAATGGGAGAAATGCACTAACCTTGAAATATTACAGATCAAAGAATTTTGTTTTCTGAGGTCCGTAGACTGTTTCTGGAAAAACTGATAGTTGATCCCGAACCGGAATGCAGAGACGAACAAAACCCAGAAATAGTTTTCTATTTTGATTTTGTCTTATGAAAAAGGTCGACCTTGACCCACAAATGTCAACCCTGACCCAATAATGTCGACCCTGACCTACACAGGTCCGACAAAAATTCTGTTCACCTCATCCGAAAGAAATCTGAAAAGGGTATCCAGATATGGTCTCAAATGAACTATTCTGAACCTGTACTTGCAAGAAAAAGGGGATTTTTTTTTGTGGGGGAGGGGTTTTCCTTAGTCAAACCTTGATTTAGGAATTAACCATGAAATCAATAAAGTACATAATGCTAGCAAGTAGTAGAATTGAATCTAACAATGAAGCTATGATATTCAATAGATATGTAATTGAAATTCAAATGTATGCAAGTATGTAAGTATGAAAGCAATGGACTTTAGAAACCATAAACCTGCATGATTGTATGCTTGAAATCCACTTTTAATAGATGATGAAAGAGTCTTGAGGATGCACAAAGGATCTTGAAGGAAGATCACACCACCATGATGGCTAGATCTAAGGTTTGAATGATGAATCTTTAATGTTTGCACCTAATCCCTTCAAAGGCTTGAGAGCTTGAATCCTTGATCTTCAATGGAGAACATGAATACTTAGGAATATTTGAACACCTTGATAACTTGGAAATATGTAGAACAATGGATGCTTGAAACTTCTCCTTTTATGCCCAATATCGCTTAGTATCACTTTAGAGAAAATGAGAGAGAAAGCTTCCCTTTTATATGAAATTAGGGCACAATATTCTAAGGAGGCCTACATAGGATGATTAAATTCCCATTAAAGCCTTTACCCCTAGGAAATGACCTATATTAAATATAATTTAGGAATCAACGCTTCAGAACCTGAAACAACCGACCCAAAAGCGGGCAAACTAAATTTTTGATGACCCCTGGCAGCCGCCAAGCTTCTTGTTTTGAAAGGGGGACCCTGTTTAGGGTTGAGGTCGACTCTGACCTAGGTTAGGGTCAAGGTCAACCTTGACCCAGGGGGCCAGAACCCCTGGAAAATATGCCAAGTGCGATAGGAGGTGCCCAGAGAGGCCCAATCAGGGTCCTGAACCAACACAGAAGCATTAGATGATGTAGAAACAGGAGGACCATATGATGGAGGTCAAAAATGTCCCATAAAGAGGGCTAAACACTTTTAACATGGAAGTGCTTCCATTTTAAGATGATACATTAAGCCCCCACTTTAGCGGGAGTACGAAAATTGAATGTGTTCACGGTAAAGTTAGAGGAGAAAGAATCCTAGTGGATTGCAACGAGGTATAATATCACTAAGTTAGGGATATGAGCCCCCAAACCAAGGATTATAACTCAACATACATTCATAAAGATATGGAAATAAAGAGAAATCAATCATAGAAAACATACATGACTACATAAGTAAGACAAGAACAACACCATAGATAATACCTTCTTCTTGTGCATACCCTTTGCATACTAATCTTGCTTTGTTCCTTGTGACTTCTCCATTCTAATTCAATTTGTTTCTGAATATCCATTTGGTACCAATGACATTCTTGTCATCTGGTCTAGGTAATAATTCCCATGTTCTATTATTCTCATTCTTCTCTATCTCTTCATACATAGCATTAATCCATTCTTCATTTTCAATTGTAGTATTAACATATTTATGCTCAAAATCACAAATTAAACATCTAGTGTTCAGTTACTTACTTCTTGTTCTCATTCCAGCCATTTTGTCTCTTGAAGAGTGTGACTGGCTGATATCCTTTGATAAAGCTATTACCCTACCCAGATGGGGGAGATAGACTAATCTGGTGCGCTGCTGGCCTACTGCAGAAGTGGGGACATTACATATTAGCACATTTTTAATCTACCTTTGCTTTTGAAAGCCTTTGTTCAACATTATAAAAATATATTTTCAAAGCTCAAGATTCGTCCCTTGTTCATGAGGAGACACCCATACATTGCTTAGTTGAGATCTCTTGTTGTCTTTCCACCAATCAATTAATAGCCTAAAATGAAATCCTTTTAGAGGAGGACTCCCATTAAGATTGTCATGGTATGGCTAATGACAAAGGTCCAAATGTGATGGTTTCCCTTGTGAATTCTATGAACTTATTTAGGAAGATGTTGGCTCTATGAGCACAAGGTTTATCTTGAAGGGTTTTAACTCTAGTTCTTTAGGTTTCATCATCAAAAAATAATATATTTAATTCATATCTAAAGATGGGCATCCTAATTTGATATGCAATTAGAGGCCCATCATGTTGTTGAAAATCTCCTATAATATCAATGTCAAGGCTCTAGCACTCCATATTAGGCATATCATCCCACTAGTTGTCAAGCGAAAGAAAAGTGGTTTTATAAAAAGAAAAATATATTTTGGGCAATGTTATTATTGTTAGGAAAGGCATGCAAGGCGCTATAAACTGCAACCAAAACATATTTTATTAATCAAGATAACTTTGAGAAAATTTGTCACAAAATTGTACGGCCTTTTATTGTAGCCATGATTAGGGATCTTTCCTTTGGATCCAAGCTTAGACAATCAATTTAGATATTTTTTATGAATGCTTTTGCATGCCTTATAGTCAACAACATTGAGTCTAAGCAATTTAGCCTCTTGAAATCTATTAATCAAGGGTTCCCTTTGGCACCCTTTTTTTATGCAATGGTTGTTAAGGGCTTCAACTATCTTCTTATTGAATACTATTTCACTAAGACAAGCCAATAGGATCTCCATCTCTGGCAACAATTCCCTTAAACTTAGCAACGAACATTTTGTTGACAATTCATTCCTTGCTCTACTTGAGGATGAAGATTACACTAAGCAATATTTCAAGTGTCTTGATAATTTCTACATAGCCTTTAATTCCAACATAAAATGGAATAAACCTAGTATTACAAAAATATCCTTCCTTCTCCACCAACATTGCTTCATTTCTTGGATGGAAATATATTAGTCATGGGGATATTTTCACGTTCTTGGGGATCCCCTTTGACTTTCAAGCTTTCCAATCTACACTATGCCAAAACATTATTGATCAAGTAAGGCTAAGTTGGCATACCAGGTTACTAAGCCACTCTTATTTGTTATTAAATTCTAGACATAGTCCAAAATACTTGAGGCCACACACATTTATCACCCCTCTAGCTATATGTCTTCTTAATCTACATATTACAAGGTTGAAAAGCTTCTACAAAATTTCCTCGAGGTCATTTCATGCCAACACACCGGCTTTCACAAAGTGGCTTGAGATGTATGTTGCCTTCTCAAAGGGTCTAGAGGGTTAAGGCTTGTTAATGTGCAAATACAAGGAATTTCATTTTGCACTAAGTGGATTGTCAAGGTTTGTGATGATAATGAAGCCTAGAAAATTTTGTTGAAGAATTGAATTATGTTTTGTTTTCCATAGAGGGGAACTACGTAGAACAACCCTAATTTATATTCCCTTGTGCTCTCTCGTGTTCCTATTAAAATCATTAGTGATTTTGTCCCCAAAAGTATCTATAAGGATTATAACCCAACAACTCATGCCTTAAATGCTTTGGATGTAGCTTTTGGACTAGGCTCCCTATCAAACAATGATCCTTATGGTGGGCTACCACAAATGTTTTTCAAGATAAACCATTGGCTATCATTCCTTAAATGCACTATACTATGTTTTTAAGAAAAGGAGTTAGCATATATGAGATATATATATATATTCCAAAATTGATTCATTCTATTACCCATTGGAAAATTTATGTTCGATTATGAGGATGTCTCTTCTCAAAATTTGCCAAAACTTATGTGCACTTGGTACACGGGCACTCATGCCTCCAATTGACAAATGTGATCATTAGGGTGATTTTTGTCTTATTTTCATGAAATAATGTCTTATTAGACCATGTTTGGTTGTTAGGAACATAGTTTGAGTCATTAGATTAGAAAGAATGTCATATTGTGAAAAATTGCAACAGTTACACTTGTTGCTAAGCAACTTTTTCTTGTCAATGTTGTCATAATGGGAAAATTGTTGTCTTTGTTAGTAGTAATTCAAAAGATGGTTACCAACCATTGTGTAAGGTTGTAAAAATTATAAATAACCCTCTTCCATCGACCACAAGGGTTGATGATGTTTTTGGTGAACAAACAATAACAAAAGTACTCTATTTTTCTGCATTTTTACTGGCTTTTCACTGTTGTGATAGTTTGTACGGCTTGGGAATGAAATAAAACTCATTTGTCTTGATCGTACTCTGAATCATCTTTCATTTGCATTTGGTTTGGTTATTTTCATTAAGATTTGTGTAAGTTAGAGCAATTTTACCAAAAACTGTCAAAAAACCTAGGTTTGAGGGTCTGAGTGCAAAAAATCATGATTTGAAGCCCATTCCACTGGTGGAAAATTCTCAAACTTGGTGGAATGGAGGAATTGAGAGTGCTTTCAATATTTTAGGTGTTTTCAGGAGCAGGGATGAATGTTAGATGTTGATTGGGTGATGCCCAAGGGTGGCAACCACTTATTTTTGGCATGAGAAGAAAGCTAAGAGTAGGGTTTGTAATAAGGTGACTTGGTGATTGTTCCAACTAGTGGATTTGGAATTTTTAGACCCCATGTGAAATTTCTAAGACTCAGAGATGGATTTTTGTGGTTTGGGGATTGAATTCCACAAAGTTGTTTTGAGAAAAAAGCCTAATTAGGCCTGCTAGCATAGTAGAGGTCCACGTTTTAGGAATTCCTTACAAAACAACCTACTCTGATTTTAGATATGTTATATAAAGCTCGAAAGGGTATCCAAAAGTTGTCTTATATCTTCTAGCTCAATTCTACAACAAACTTTATGGCCAAAAAGGTTGATTTGTTGCAATTTTAGACCTAGTACAAAAAAGGACAGTCAATTTTCTAGCCATATGTTCTAAAGTAACCCACACTCATTTTCAAAAATGTTGTTAAATGTACAAAAGGGTATCCAAATATGGTTTTAGTTTTTTGGTATGAATCCTACCCTAGAAAATATGCTCTGTCAAACCCTTTTGAAATGCTACAAGGCTAAAGGCTTAATTGTGAATGAAATGCTATTAATCCATGCCCTTGGTGAAAGTTAGGTAAGTGATTGTTTGTGGTTGTAAGTGGATTTTAGGCCCTTCTCTGCATCAACACTCTACTAAGCCATAGTGGAAATGTTGATGTTTGTAGCTGCAAGAGATATCCTGATTACCTAAATGGTGCTCTTTCATATACTTGTGTTAGGAAATATGAAGAGACATGTGTTTGAGGGGACATGTGTTTGAGGGTATGAAGAGACATGTGAAGAGACATGCGATTGGAAATATGAAGAGACACGCATTTGGAAAATGAAGAGACTTTCGATTATGATATGAAAAATTTCTCAATTCAAGATATATATCATTGCTTTGTGTGATAAGATGATTGTATTCAGTTAGAAGCATTGTACTCATACCTCTATTATTTAATAAAAGAGATATACTTTTTGGTTTAGCTGGGTTTTTCCCCTCAAGTTGGAGGGTTTTCCCAGGATAAATATTAGTGTCTTATCACTCTTTATTCTATCATGTTTTGCTACTTATTTTAATTCCTGGTAAAACATTAACATGGGATCAATGCGGGTCTAAGGAAAGGATTCGAACCAGAATAGAACAATTGGATTCTAGAGGAATTGTATTGTCTAATTGGAGTCAAATATATTGTTCAAAATGAGGGATTCATATGAGAACGTGTAGCTGAAGAGCCTTGGAGGGTAGAATCTATGATGAAGCCTCTTACCTGGATGGGGAGGATGCTACCATGTTCATCTATGCTTACATGTTTGGCATTCATGTCTATTAGGATAACAGATGTACTAGCGTTCAAATTTTTTATTCTCTGCCTACACTATAACTTTGTGATGGTGAAAGATCTATCGGTGGATTGTGAGGAAATTTATGCAATAAAGAGATAAGTATTTGAATATTGATCATGAATTTTATGTAGTTAATTCATGCTATAATATTGAGAATAGTGAATTATATATTCTTTTAGCATTAATCTGTATATTTTCTCTTTATGAATAGTTTGATTCTATGAACTATTGCAAATCTCTCTAAAAATGCTTCAAGGATGGATCGAGAAACAACAGGATGATCAAAGATTACATGCAGGCTCTATAGAAATGAACATGGGAACATTGCTTGTAGCCATTGGACTGAATTGGTGGCTCATAACTTCATCAAAGAGAAAGAACTTATTCAGATTGTCATTGCAATTAGTTTCTTCGAAGAGGAAGAAATGACATTCAGAGGGAGACTATTCAGCTGCAAAAATCAGATTTAGAGGGAGCTTGAGTGGTAGATGAAGAATTCCATGTCCTTTGCAGAGAATCAGAAAGCTTGTGTAGTAGTGTGACTACAAAAGCTCATTGTTGGACAAACATTGGAGCCAATTTCCTGGTATTGTGATAATAAAAGCCATGAGAATGTTGCCCCTGTTGAGAGGGAGTCTCAGCTGAGAGGGAGTCTTAGAATTTAGATGATATTTTATGTGTTTTAATGACTTCTTCTCTGAGAGGGAGAAGTTCAAGGTGCAATCCCTTGTTAATGACTTCTTCTCTGAGAGGGAGAAGTTCGAGGTATAATCCCTTGTTAATCAGTTCTTCTCTGTGAGGGAGAAGTTTGAGGTGCAATCCCTTGTTAATGCATTCTTCTTTGTGAAAGAAGTTTGAGGCAAAAGCCCTTTTTCCACCCTCTGGGAGTAGCCATTATGAATGCCATGCTAAGATGACAATATTATGTTGAGAAAATTTGTGGTAAAGTTTTTTTGTTGACACACATGGGTGTAGCCATTGTGTTTGTCGTGATGACATGAAATCTGCAAATTATATCTCCTTTGCTAAGAGGGAGTGTTGATATTTGTAGCTGGAAGAGATATCCTAATTACCTGCATGGTGCTCTTTCATAGACTTGCATTCAGAAATATGAAGAGACACGCATTTGGAAATATGAAGAGACACGCATTTGGAAAATGAAGAGACTTTTGATTATGACATGAAGATCAATTCAAGATATATATCATTGCTTTGTGTGATGAGATGATTGTATTCAGTTAGAAGCATTGTACTCAAACGTCTATTATTTACTAAAAGAGATATACTTTTTGGTGTGGCTGGGTTTTTCCCTCGAGTAGGAGGGTTTTCCCAGGATAAATCTTTGTGTCTCAGGTCGTTATGTGTTTTTGATTTACATGTTATTTATTAATGTTATTCTGGTTCTAGAAAATTTAACAAGAAGGATAGGAAGTGGTATGTTGACACTCCTACAATTATACCCCAAGAAAATGGATATAGAGGGATTTAATCCTATTTCTTATGATAAAAAAACTAAATTATAGATGGTCCCCCCAATATCAACCTTTTATTTCAGCTGAGCACTTTCAAATTGTTTGGAAAGTAGTATCGTTCACCAAGATTTTACACTTTGCTTGGTGGGTGAGTTACCGAGATTTTCCAATTGGCAACCATTTTTCCAATCCTTTTAAATCAAATCCATTTAGTTGGGATAATGCTTTGGTAGATGATGGGGCCACATTTTTGCCTCAATTTTAGATGGTCCCCCCAATATCACTCTTTTATTCCATCCGAACACTTTCAAATTGTATGGAAAGTAGTATTGTTCCCCAAGATTGTACACTTTGCTTGGTGGGTGATTTACTGAGATTTTCCAATTAGCAACCATTTTCCCAATCCTTTCTATGCCATGCTTTCAAGTAGTGATTATTCTTTGTGTCTAGAAAGATAAGTATACTACTTTATTTGTTAATAATAAATATTGTTGTTCATTCCATTTTTTCTACTCTCTCCATGTCATTGGTTGTTTCTAATATCCTTGTGCAAATTCAAATTCAAAGCAACTAAGTCACCTTGGAGGTGCAACACCTTTAGACTTCCTTGATCACAAGGGCAATGTACTTTAAACTATTGCTAGAGATATTGCACACTTTGACTCCTTGCAGAAAATACCCGACAAGGGCCAGAAATAAGGTCACTCCCAATTTTCTCACACCACTATCAAAGTCATCGAAGAAGATCTTCTCCACTGCCATTTGGGCAGCTATCTAGCTGGTTTTTACCTATTTCTACCATCAAAGAGGATGGTCACTACTTTCTTGCATGCCTCATGCATCCTGTCAATGGTGTGGTTAGGCCCCTTGAGAAACCAAGGCAAGTTTCCTTGCCTTGATTTCACCATTTCACTATCGAGGATTTTTTAGTTTTCACTGCTTGGAAAATAAAGATCTGCAATAGCAAGAGTGCCTTAAAGAGGGAGAGGACACCACTCCCACTAGGTGTGAGCCTATGGATGATGTAAAGAACATACATAATGGAATATGATGTAACCCTAATGGCTAAGATCCCTTCTTGTCCACCAATTTTATAGAGTTAGCTAGGTAATTTTGGTTAGAAATTTATGAACTTTAAAGTTGACATTATGTAGATATTTGTTTTCATTTTGAAGGGGTAACATTTGATGTAATGATTGTTTCCTTTGGGAAACATAATATTTTGTTTGCCCGCTTGACCAAATTGTTTGCCTTTTTAGGCAAGATGTTATTGCATCTATACTTTTTGAGGATGGGCTATATTTATTCACATTTGTTAATATTGTATGAATCTATTTCATTCCAAATAAAATATTTAAATTACAGCAAAACAACCCCAAAAAATCTCTCATCTTGTATACATTCTAAAAAATAGTCAAACAATAAATCACTAGCTGGCTTACAACATAAAGTAAAAAAAATATCATGCAAACAAGAGCTGATGGAATAATAAATAAGATTTGGGATATAAAGTTTGAGGCTAAATATTTAATCCCCTTAAGTTTAATATTATCAAGACCGGTTCGAACACATTTAATTTATTTTAAGGATTTAAGTCTTGAGGTTATATTCACTTAGTTTTAGACAGATTTTTCTTTACAATGAACGTTTTGAGAGTTTTGATTTCTTTTATTGTTTTTTTACACTAACGTGTGTTACTGTAAAATAAACATTCAATACATAATCAATAAATGACAATGAAAAGTAAATTAATTCGGGTTTGGGACTTTGAGAAATATGCACCTGCAACTTTCTTTTGAATCCATATTTCAATGAGCATTCCGGCTCCAATGCCTGCAATAACGCAGGCTCCGTAGTACAGAATAGCGTTGGGAAGTGATTTGCGAGGAAGAAAATAATAGTCAGGAATCTGTCTGAGTTTTCTGCGCCTTTTAATGGGTTGTGATTCAACCAGAGTCCCTAATTTTTTCCATTCTACTACATCATCTTATGCTTCTGCTTCACTTCCTATAGTAGATTTACTTTTGTTTTCATCCCCTTTTACTGGTTCTAGTGCCACCATTAATCGATTCAAGTGACCGATGAAATGGTATTTTAGGGGGGTTTATGAATTAAATTTAGGGGTTTATGAAGTCTGGAATGTGTAAATTTACAAATTTCACTTGGAACCTTGAGAAATGATCGAAGTGAGCAAAAATTTCCTAATGAGATTGTATTTCCTTGTGAGATTGTCTTTGAAGGAGTCACGGTCTTTTCCCATTGAAGTGGAAGTTATGTGCATATTACTAAGCTATTTAAGAAGATAGGAGAATAAGGACCTACATTGTTGATCAAAAGAAATTGGGCAAAAGAAAGAGTGTATTAAAATAAAATAATAATAATAATAACAAATGATTGATAAGTGGAGTATTAAAATAGGAGAGTCTTACATTTAAGTAAAGTTTGTGGACACGGTATCTTGGAAGGAAAGAGGAGTACTGTATCAAATATTTCAATCCTGCATATAACCATATTCAAAAGAATTATATAGGAATGGAAATAAAATGGAAAGCAAAAATGTTGATTGCCCATATGAGAACTAATTCACACCAGCTTAGATGTGAAATTGGAGGATGAGTGATACATAGAAAAGTAGGATAAAGATATTCAGATCAATTACATTGATACACTAAATGTGAACACCTTGAATAAGTTTCTTGAAGAAGAAAATATAATAAGGGTTGTATATTTCTTGATCGAGATACAAAGCAGAAGATCCAAGTTGTAAAAGGATAAAGAGATCTAGTTGGTAGGGGACTTGTGTTTTGGGTTTCACTTGCTTTTTGTTTGTTGTCTATCCATGGGTCCTATAGGTTGGTTGGCCTCATAGACATTATTAAAAGCATTCATTCAACTACTATGACAATATGAAAATGTGTTGTGAATTTGAAATTTTAACTTGAATGATATTAAAAGAGTTTATGGAAATGTAAATCAACTAGATTGGAGAAATTAATTTAGGAGATTTATATAGCATAATATCAATGTAACCAAAATCTTTTTGGTGAAAAAAAATCATAAGAAAAGAGGTGGAGTCTATATTACCTTGAAATAAGATTTTATGAAATTCACTTCATTCTTGTAGCCAAATCAACTTCAAAAACTACTTCTACTTGGGATGTCAACAATTTTATGCTTATGAACATATTTCTTTTGTAAGGATGAATTTGGCATTTGCATCTTCTTTCTAGATGGATATTTCTTTGTGATCTTATTTGCACTACACTTTGCATTATTATCCTTGTGTTTTCCTTTCCATGTTTGTATAGCTAAAACATCTAGAAAAGCAACATCTCCAACTTGACATGCATCACCTACTTACATGATTCTTAGTTGGTAAACACTCTAAACATGTAAGATAGTTATTTCAGTGAGAACCTTACTATCTTCATCAAAAGGGTCCAATCTCTTATACCATTATTGCATCAATTCCTTAAGCTAATTTTAAGTCTGTGTTTGGTGACTCATATAGAACATGATGGTTTTCATGGTCATAATTACAAAATTCATCTTCCTCATATACATCTAGCTAGTCTGCGTTGTCATGTTCATAATACTCAGGTGTACCCTCCTCTTCCTAGAATTTTTTCTCATATTCAAGTGTCATAGCACAACACAAATTAATTGGTTGTGAGGCAAGTAGTATATGTCATGACAAAATGAAACTTGATGAAGATTCAAATGACCTACCTCGAGGGATCAGGAGTGTGGCTTTTTAAGCATCCTTTGATTACATTTTTGGAAACCATTTGTTTATCATTTGTGTAAGAATGGATCTAATACCATGTAAGAATTTTCATATAGCAATGAACCAAGGATTTAGTAGCCAATGAATAGAACAAAGATAGGAGAGATGATATAGACAAGAACAAATTGTATTCTCATCAATGATTCAATAATGAACCAACTAGATACAATAATCGATGAGTAACTAAACATAATGATATACAATGTAGACATATATCCTTATGTAAGCGGGGCATGATAACTAAGAGATACGCAAGAGATAACTTATCTCCCACATAAGGTGGAAGCACATATCCACCAAAGGTGGTGTTGGAATTATATTGAGATGATGTACTGAGAGGGGATGGGTGAATCAGTACCTCTAAAACTTTTCTTGGTTAGCCCATTAACCCTTCATCATCAGTTTGTAAATTATATTATCTAACTGTTCATCTTTCTTTATGCATATGCAATCATATCATAAATTCTTTAGTATGTAACCATAACAGAAACATTCATGAAAATAGATAACACATGACACAAGATCTGATATCGCAGAAAACTCCTGTTAGGAAGTAAAAACTGCGGTGGGGATTGTTACCCACAAGACTTCACTATCTGCAGATAAGAAGGGGCCAGTTAAGGCTTACAATTGGTCACTTCTGATGATCTACCCTGTTTGGAGTATTACAGTGGAGACCTGTTAAGATCTACTTCATTTGAAGCTTTAGCAACACTGTTAAGTGTGCACTCTGTTAAGAGATTTGGAAAGAACGGTTAAGTCCACCTTCTACAAAAGGATTTTAGATGTGATGCACTTGTTAGAATTCAACTACATAATTCTTTGATCTGATGATAAATCCAATCTTCAATTGCTGATAACATATCCTATAAAGCTTCATACATATTAGTAATCATCCTTCCATGATTGAATAATACCTTTATCTGCTTATCGGTAGCCTCTGTGTGCTCTTGATAACTGATGTATTTTGTTTCTGACCTTTGCATGAATTTTTCCTTCTGCTCCTTAGATGCTCTTCGTGGCTATCAACAATAATGAATTTATGTTCTCACAATTGAGTTTGAACATCTATTTATACTAAATTAGACTCAGTTCTTGATTCATGCATCGCAAGTTAACTCTAGATCCAAGGTTTACAACTTGACCTTGATCTTTAGTTAGATATGGTTTAGATCCATTAGGATGCATTAAAACATTTACATAAAGCTTGCTTGACCCTCGAGTTATAATTTAAAACAAATAAAAACTCTATAAATAGAATTACATTGCTTTATCTGTCGTGTAAAAATCAGATCCACAATTTTTGGGTTCTTTAACTGACTGTTAGTTCTGACGATTGATTTTCTTGGTTGTCGGTGTTCCTTTCTTGAACTTGTCGTCGGGTATGCCTTTTCTGTTCCTGTCAGGTTAGTTCTAAAAACTGTGTCGTCGGTGATGCTTGTGGTCATTAGTGATCCTTGTCAATTCTATACTTAGGATTTTTCTTGTGACCTTTGTGTTCCGTCGGGTATGCTCGTTGTTTGCTGATAATGCTTTATTTTGCCAATGATGCTTGTAGTCTGGTGGTAATGCTTTAGTCTACCGGTGATCTCTGTCAATGTTTTTCACTAAGTGTACTAATGGAAAAATAATGTCATCAATCTCCCCCTTTGACATTAGTATCAAAAACATGA